>LZPO01066534.1:15095-33552 GCA_001675575.1 Neotoma lepida
GGGAGGGAGGGGGAAAAGAATGGAAGGGGAGGGAGGGAGGGAGAGGGAGGAGGAAAGGAATGGAGGGAAGATGGAGGGGACACACACACACACACACACACACACACACACACACACACCTCCCTATCCATCTCTCCCCTCCCTTTCACCCTCCCTTCCACCCTTCCTCTCATTTTCCCTCCTTCCCTGTCTCTCCTCCCCTCTCTTTCTCTCTCATAAAAGTTCAGGTATTGTTGGAACACTCTGCTACTATCATGGCCTTTTCCTGTCTGACTTCTGCTGTGGGATGGTCTTTCTGTATGTGGTGAATATGTGTTGCTACCAATGGTTAATAAAGAAGTTGCTCTGGCCTATGGCAAGACAGGTTATAGCCAGGTGGGAAATTCAACCACAGATACAGGAAGAAGGGTGGAGTCAGGGGCAGATGCCATTCAGCAGCCCAAGGAGCAAGATGCCAGCAGACTGGTAACACCATGGCCACACAGCAAAATATAGATGAATAGAAATGGGTTAATTTAAGATAAAAGAGCTAGCTAGCAAGAAGCCTGAGCCATAGACCATAGTTTGTAATTAATATTAAGCCTCTGACTGGTTATTCAGGTACCGGTGGGTGTGAAAGATTTACCTGGCTACAGACTTCCACATCCTGGAATACACAGCTAAAATGGTTTAAGAAGCTTTTCTTATGGTTTATTCCCCAAGTCTGCTCTGTGCTTCCAAATAGCACTCTGCATATCTTTTGTGTCATACTGTACTTCACTGTGACTGTATGCTCAGTGGTCACCCTTTCTGATTGACTACATGGAAACTCCCCGAAGGATGAGATGCCTCTGAATCTAGTACAACGTGTTACACATAGTTAGAGTTCAACAAATGTCTGCTGATGAAAACATGAATATATAGTACCAATTCCTAAGGTAGTATAAATAGGTTTCATCAACTGAACTTGGTAGTTTTATAGCATAACACCGATATTTACTCTAAATAGATCAAATAGACTTAATTTTCAAGAAATACTGCTGGAACAGCAGTTACTTCTAGGGTGTGCATACCCATGCAATAACATCCACCATCTAGTTTTAATACTGGGTTCAGATGAATATGAATATATGTAATATATGACATTTTCTTCTCATTAGACATTTAAAACATTTTCTATGAAGTATCATCATTTAAAATAATTTAGCTATTTTGAGTAAGTGTGATAATGACTAAATGGCAGGGTGAGTCTCAGTAGTGCCTGAGGGGGGGGAAATGACTTCATTAAATGTACATGTGTTCAAACATTTAATAGTTCATACATGAATTTTGTAAAAAGATGAGTTAGTTAACTGTATAAACTTCAATTAAACTGTGACTGTACATTCCTAAATCAAGGATGAGACTTCACTGAATGATATCATCACATGTTTTGTCACAGGAACTGAGGTAAATGGCTAGTTACGTGGGAGATGATTCAACGGAACATTTAAAATGACACCTGCCAGGCTTCCTGTTGTTGCTAGATTGGCTCATGCCATAGTCTACCTCTCCCAACATGCCAAAGGTCTATGGACATATGGTATATAAGCAAGAGTGCTCTGTGGCCATAACTTTGTGTCAGGCAATGTTAGTTCAGGGCAGAAATGTGTTAAATTATCAAACACCAAAAATGTACAAGTTAGTTTAGGAGAATGGCAAAAGGCAGGGAAATTTTCAAGCTTAAAAAAATGACACACTGATAAAGACAACACTCTACTGCTCTCATTTGTCCTATTCTGATGTTGTCCAACAGTTCCTTATAGGCTGTGGCTAAATGCCAAAACCTTTGGCATCAAATCAGTTCTTAAACATCCCATTTTGGAACTATTTATGTATATGAAATGAGAAGAGAGAAATTCTCAAAAGAGAAGAGTTAAAAAAAAAAGGAAAAGTGGAGTGTGCTGAGAGGTAATCAAGGAACCATAGTAAGGATAACATTTCCACAGCCCCTGCATGGCCTCTCCTTCTGCACTTACTTGGTGTAGTAGCGGCGATGAGAAGGTGCTCTGTGCAGTGTCTGCTCTACACGTTTTATGGTATTCTCTATGTTCATCCTAACCATAACTCTACAGGGTAGGTTTAGTTGTTGTTTTTAACCAGTGAGGACTCCGATGCCTAAAGTTGCAATCTCTTTGCCCAAAGGCACACACAGAACCCAGGTAAGAACCCCAGTCACACTGACTTCAGAGTTTCAAGATCATAATTATAACACATTATTTAAAATCTAGGACTCATAAAGCTCACGTGCAGAAGAAAAGTCACAATACAAGTGACAGACTAATTAAGAGAAAGTGATTTTATTATAGAAAGAAACAAATAATATGCTTTGATAAATACAATTGACAATTATCTTTCAGAGCACTCATGCTAGAAAGCTACATATTTAAATCTGTGATCTGCACTAAATAGTGTCTTTCATGGGTGATAAATTTAAATTGCTTTCAAAATTAGCTTATGAGCTTCATTAAAACAGTTGGATAAAGATCAGCTATAGGTTTTACTTAAAAGTTTAATAAAATTATCAAGTTGACAATCTACTTCATTAAAAAAGATCAAATGACTTTTGTTGTTTCTAAAATATCAAATACAACGTCAAATTTCAGAGAGTTGATTCAACAGGTAATGGTTGCAAAGTATGGAAGGTTGGATTGTAAATGTCCCCCAAAGACTCATATGTTAGAGGACTGAGCCTCAGAATGGTCTTATTGGGAAGTGGCAAGCTTTAAAATGTGAGGGCAAAAGGAAGGTCCTTATGTGAGCAGAGCTGCGCTATTGAAGAGGGTTGTGGGTCCCCAGCCCCTTCCTCCTGTCGCCTTTGCTCTCTCTTGGATTGAGTGGTTATGTTCTGACACAAGCTCCTGTCATGATGTGCTACTTGTCCTGGATCCAAAACAGTGAAACTAACCAATCTTGCAGTGGACTCTCCACAGTTGTAAAAGGAAATCTTTTCTCTTAAAGTTGATTATGTGCCATATTTTGTTATAGAAATGGAAACCTGACACAAGAAAGGCTCAATCTGGTTGAAAAGGGAGTGTAGCTTGTCAAGGTAACTGACTACTCAGAAGGAAACAACAACAACAACAAAAAACCAGACCTTATGAGATGATAACACCTTGCAACTTCAACTTACTGAAAAAACGGTAGAAAAAGCGAAAGAAAAAACATGGATTGCTTCTTGCCAGTTCAGTCTTGAAATTAGACACAATCACCTCCCAGAAATTATCCCCATGAGAGAATAATGTTAATTCTGTGCACACTGTCTTGGCCCTTCTAAATCCAATCTGTAAGGAAAATTCTAGCATTGCATTAATCCATAGTTCCTCTATTCTCTCCTATGCCTTCTAACAAGGAATTTTCTATCGAAATGGGCAAATACTTCCTTGTCTGGGTAGACAAAAGGACAGTGTCAAAAGTAGGAATGTGCATGGAAGGGTGAGGAAAAGAGGAAGAAGATGAGCCAACATGTTGNGATGTTTCTGTGGAAGATTAAGAGTCAAGGATACAAAGAGAAAACACAAGGGGTCTTATACAAGTGGTGTCTCAGGGTTTCTATTGCTGCGATGAAACACCACAACCAAAAAGCAAGTTGGGGAGGAAAGGGTTTATTTGGTTTATGTTTCCAAATCTTAGTCTATCATTGATGGAAGCCGGGACTGGAATTCAAATAGGGCAGGAACCTGGAGGCAGGAGCTGATGGAGAGGCCATGGAGGAGTGCTGCTTACTGGCTTGCTCAGCCTGCTTTCTTATAGAATCCAGGACCATCTGCTCAAGGGTGGTCCACCCACAATGGACTGAGCCCTCCTCCATCAACCACTAATGAAGAAAATGTCCTACAGGATTGCCTATATCCTGATCTTATGGAGGCTTTTTGTCAATGGAGGCTCCCTTCTCTCTGAGGACTCTAGCTTGTGTCAAGTTGACATAAATCTAGCCANGACAAGTGGTATGTGCTGAAGGGATGTTTCTAAAGGTTCTGCTGATGTTAGGATTCAGTGTGACCTTTAAGGTTCTACCAAAGATCAGCAAAGGCTGAATTTGCTTTTAACACCTTTTCATTGCTGGATTATATTTCTCTGACTGCAATAGTATGTTAAGGACTAAGTTTGGAAGAGCTCTTGATTTATTCCAATAATAGTGGTGTATTTACAGCATTTTTGTTACAGTACAATACAATGTATTATAGTGTTCCTAACACTGGGTTCATGGGAAGATTTCAGGCTCTCCATAAAACCTTATACCTATGTGCAGCATTTGTATTCATGTGCACACATAGTTTTCTTTATTTTTTACTAGAGTACAAAGTAATAGCTTTCATTATGGAATTCTCATAGGTATANACCATTGTACTTTAAACATAGGAACCTATGGGGGCTATTCTCACCCAAACCACACAATCACCCTTCCCCATTAGCCTTCCTTATTCTCATTTGCCACCCTATTGCTTGTTCCCTTAATTCCCTCCAATAGTGTGCTTTCTGCTGCCGTGTGCATTTCAATATTCTTTCTTTTCCCCCTCTCTTGCCTCTAACTGAAGTTCTCTTCCTCCTTTTTCACAGTTTCCTNTCTAATCTTGCAACTTTTCTCTCTCACTCATACAAATATAAAGTTAGATCCAGAGTCTACATATGAGAGAAAACATAATAGCCTTTTTGAGTCTGGCTTCTTTTTTTCTCTCTTTTTTTTAAATTGTATTNTTTCCATTCTGGAATAGCCTTCTGTCAAATTATAGCAACAGGGCTTGCTTTTTTGTTAGCTTAAAAATTACTTTTTGTGTTTTGAGATTATAATATAATTACATTTCCTTCTTCCCCCTTTCCCCTCCAAAACCTTGAAGAATTTACCCTCCTTGTTCTTTTTCAAATTCATGGCCTCATTTTCATAAATTGTTATCACATACATAAACACGGCTGCCTAAACATGAGCTGAACAAGGATGACATCAGTAGACATGCTAATGTGGACGGGGTAAAGCGTATGAGGCCTCAACACTACACAAAGAACTATAGGCAGCTAAGGAATTTTGAGAGCTGGAGAAACAGTNTTTGTCAGATAAGAGAACACCAGCTGGTTATTCAATACTAAANGGTCAGCCATGAAAACATACACATGCAAGTGACATACAGACTGAGTAGTTGCCTCCATTTTCCTGAAAATGTCATGATTTATTTCTTTTTATGACTAAACAAAATTACATCGTGTATTTTGTTTATACACGGTGGAATGGCTGAGTCATATTGTTCTTCTACTTCCACTTTTGTGAGGAGCTTCCACACTGTGTTCCATAGTGGCTGCCCCAGGTTACATTCCCACCAGCAGTGTGTAAAGGTTTATCTTCCCCTACATCCTCACCCGGACTTAATGTCATTTATTTCCTTAATGACAGCCATTCTGACTTTGGTGAGACAATCTCCAGGCAGTTTTAATCTGTGTTTTCTTGATAGCTAATGATGCTAAGATCATTTTCTCAAATATTTATTGGCCATCTGTATTTCTTTNTTTTTTTTTTTTTGAGAACTGTCTATTCAGTTAAATTGCTCATTTATTGATTGGTGCTTAATTTTTAAGGTTCTTTGTACATTATAGATGTCAAGTGTATAGCTAGAAAAAGCTATTTTCCCCATTTTATCTGCCATATCTCCAGTCTAGAGGTCATTTTCCATTCCGTGCAGAAGAGACACAACCTCTCAGGAAGAAACTAAGTGATCAAAGATCGCTGTATTGGTAACTCATTTGACTGTGCAACAGGCTAGTTCATTCATTTATTTTGCCAAAGATGTTAACATGTCAACTAACTACCTTTCTGTGCCCTAAAATTATTCTCCTGATCTCTTTAGTGTTTGTCAATTTTTAAAAATTAGTGGCACATGCCTTTAATTCCGTCACTCAGGAGACAGAGGCAGGCAGCAAATTTCTGAGTTCAAGGCCAGCCTGGTTTACAGAGAGAGTTCTAGGATAACCAGGGCTAGGCAGAGAAACCCTGTCTGGAAAAACAAAAATTAATGATAATAACAATAACAATAATAGTAATAAAAGCAGCACATGAGTCTTCACAAAAAAATGGCAGAAAAGCCACTAATTTTTTTTTTAACCAAAGAAGGATGGGGAAAGTCATAGTTACACCTCAACACCAATCAGTCACCAGCAATAGCTTAAGGAGTACTCAGNGTAGACAGTGAAACAAAGGAAAGCACAGGTCCAGGGTGCTGAGAGCAGCAGGGTTAGCCGCACACCTGAGTGTCCTGTGTCAGGGTATGTGGGAAGGCATTTCCAGTGATCATTCTTCTGCTGAAAGTGTCAAAATAACCAACTTGTTCCAGAATCCTTAATGAGATGCTGTATGGACTAAACACCAAATTACATTAACTGGATAAACATTTCAATTATGGAGGGGAAATTGATGTAAAATGGAAGAACTGAGAACCATTAAAAAAAATCTGCCACTGCTCTCTTAAGTTAAACCCAAATCCAGTAGTTGGGGAATTTTATCCAAACCCTAGATGAGAAGCACAGAAACAGTTGCCAAGTTGTCCAAACACATTTTTTCCTTCATTGGCAGCACCCACAAAAATGTACCACTGTGTTGCTTAAGACAAAATTCAATTAGAGTCTTAGAGCCTGAGCAGCTATTGGTCTCTCTGGTTTCTGAACGGAAAGCCTTGATGCTGTAGGCATTCTTTATAGCAGAGGCCAGTGAACATGCTCACCCTCCTGTCACTGTGGATATTCTGGAGATGGCAATGGGCTGGAGAGCACCAGGAAAATGAGAAACTGTCCCCATGGACAAATACCCACAATTTCTGAAAGACAGTAGCTGGAGCCTTAAAGTGCCAATGCTTTCCCTTAAGATTTTATGTGAGATCTTGCACAGCCTTAATGCAGGGGGAGGGGCTTGGGCCTGCCTCCATTGAATGTACTCGGATCTGCTTACTCCCCATGGGAGGCCTTACCTTGTCTGAGGAGGGAATGGGGGATGGGTTGTGGGGGGAGGCTGGGGGCAAGAGGAGGGAAGAGAGGAGGATTTGTGGTTGGTATGTAAAATGAATAAAAAATTTCTTAATTAAAAAAAATATTTCCAGCTATGCTAAAAAAAAAAGATTTATGTGGGATCTTAGAGCGATCTGCCAGGGGAACCGGAGGAAAGGGTATGACTCAGAGAAATAAAGCCCTCGCCAAAGATGTTCACATCCTAGTCTTTTGAACCTNTGAATGATTAGTTGTCCAGAAGGGAAGAGTACTCATACAATGAATCTATGGTCCACCATGCCATCATTATGGGAGTGTAAGAGTGTAAGGAAGTTATTTAATTTTCTTCCCTGAGCTTTTGTTTTCTCATCATTATAGTGGGTTAACACCAGCAGACTCAAGATTCTTTTAAAGCACAATGTGTTTATGTGACTTATCCAGGGTTTGCCAGTGGATTTTTAAAATTCGTATATATATTATTCTTATGAGCACTTTTAAGGTAAATGTGATGGTGTGGACATGGTTTGTGNGTGTCTTTCAAGGATTCATGTTGCTGGAAGCTATGTTCCTTGTGTGGCAGCAGTAGGACACTGAAGAGATGGAGTTCAGTGGGAGCTGGTTGGGTTGTTGGGGATAGAAGCTGGACAGGATTAAAATAGTTATCAGACTCTGAGCTACTTCTTGTGAGAGTCAGTTGTCATAACAGAGCTCCTCCAACTCTGACTCTGGCTTCGTGGGTCACCAGGTAATCTCTCATGCTTGCTCTGCTCTTGTTACTGTGATACACCATGAAGTGATTTAGCNAATGGGGCCTTCACTNGTGCCAGGGCCATGATGTTTGGACTTTTAGCTTTCAGNTCTGTGAGCTAATTAAATTGATGAATCTAAATTGACATGTCCTATCACCCTATGATGGTTAATCTTTCATTGTCTTGATTTAGAATCGNCTAAGAGATTCATCTTTGGGTGTGCCTGTGANGGTGTTACCAGAGATGTTACAGCAGAGAAGACACATCCTAAATGTGGGTAGAACTTTCACAGGGGTTGAAGTTCTAGACTGAATGTAAGAGGGTCAAGAGAAAGTGTTCTCAGAATTAGTGTTCATTTCTTNCTGCTTCCTGACTGCAGGAACAGGTTGAGCCTTATGCTCCTGGAGCCAATATCTGCTGTGCCATGATGGATTGTAATCCCTCAAACCATAATCCTACTCCCCGAATCCCTGTTCTTTCCTTAAACTGTTTTTATATTGGTATTTTGTCACAGCCGTGAGTAAAATAAAATACCCCAAGTACATAGCTTATATTAGGATTCATCTTTAATATTGTATATCTATGGATTAGGAGAAATNTATAATGTAATTTACTATTATAGAGTCAGAATATTTTCAGTACCTTAAAAATCTTTGCTAGCCTAGCCATTCTTNCATCTTTCCCAACTGTCTGGCTTTCTAAAAAGCTACTAACCTGCCTACTTATGCATCTACTAGTTTGTATCCCCACCCATCATGAGTGAGAGTTGATACTGCTCTGCCCCTCACTAGCATTGCATGTTACCAGGCTTCTGCATTTTGGCTATCCCAATTGTGTGTCCACTTCTGACATTAAATAAGATCATGCTTCTGAGTTATCAAGCTTCGAGTCCAGTCCCTCCACACCTCTATAGCACTTAGTGCCAAGATATAGTTCAAGTGTCCCAAAAGAAGAGAAAAGGAAGAAAAGAAATTAATGGAGAGAAAGTATTGGTTCTGCAGGGTCTAGGATAGGGAATCNACACCACATAGCACTGTNTGGGACAGAGATTCTGGCTCTATAGTCTACAGAAACTTTCATAATATAAAGGTGTTGTAGGGCTCTGGCATTTTGTCTTTCAGAGAAAGAGAAGAAAAAGAATGAGATGGTGTGTGGAGAACAGAAGGAAGAGACGGGAGGAGAGACAAAGAGAAGGAACACAGTGGGACCTGCTGGGGTTTCTGCCTAAAAAGCACTCTCTGTTCAGAGATTGAACGGGTGGGCAAAGAAAATGTAGCCCCCTGCTCCTCTTTTTTTGTGTCTCTGGCTTACATTATTCTTCTTATCAGTTTAGTACTGTATTATATCCAACTTTCACACAAATGTACATTGATTAATTGCAACAAGGCTACTCGTNCCATGATGGCAAGGCTTAGGGAAGACACTTCTCTGTCAAATTCCAAAGGTTAAGATGGACCTTTGAGAAGCATTGGGGACATACCNTTTGAGGAGAGTACCTAAAAGTAAGTAAATTGCTGTGGAATGTCTTTCTGTATGTTGTGAATATGTGTTGCTCTGATTGGTTGATAAATAAAGCTGCATTGGCCTATGGCAAGGCAGCTTAGAGGCAGGTGGGAAATCCAAGTAGATATAAGGAGAGAAGAAAGGAGAGGAGAGAGAGAGATGCCAGCCGCTGCAAGGAGAAGCAAGATGTGAAAGTACCAGCAAACCACAGCCATGTGGCAACTTACAGATTAATAGAAATGGGTTAAGTTATAAGAGATAGCTAGCAAGAAGCCTGCCTTAGGCCATACAGTTGATAATTAATATTAAGCCTCTGAATAATTGTTTTATAAGTGGCTGAAGGACCATGGGGCTGGGCAGGACTGGAGGAATGTGGGAACGCAGGGCCAGGNGGGACCAGAGAAAACTTATGGCTACAGTAAATTATTTTAAGTTGCTGGTCTTTTCATTGGTCATTCCTTTTTTCTAATGTGAAATGTTCACCACAAATGACAATGTTACTCTTTGTAGACTGCTATTCAAGATCCTGGAGAAGTGTCTGAACAGTGGGAAATGCAGGCTTTAAATCCTGAACAATAGCTTGTCTCCTTTCAGGCTTGGCAGCCAGTGTAGCTTCCACGTCTACAGAGTAATAAGTGCAGTGGAATGATTTCAACATCCAATTAAAACCATTGCTAGAGTTTGGATATACATTGTGTTCAAAATAATCTCTTGATTAAATTTNGTGATATTGTACAATCTTTTTTATGGTCAGGACAAGGCTATTTTTAGAATATTATCAACTTTTAAGAAATGAGTAGATTCAAAAACTATTTTTTAGTCTATTAGTAAATTGTCTATGAGAAAAGCACAAAAAGAAACTTCACAAAGTACTGTTCTTTTATAGGAGTATTTACAATAGACAAAATGACTTATGTACAATATACCCAGCCTCAAATTATCACAAGATTCTTTCTCTGGCTTCTTTTTCAAGTCAACCTAAAATTGAGTTAAATATCATTTAGAGACACTAGCTATTGAGATTTTTCAATGCTCTTAAAAGGAAAGAGCAAAGTCTTCTAAAGTGATTATGACATGCTTAAGTAAATATTTTCCCCAAAGGTTCCCTGTATAATTTAACTTGAGAAGATATGGGTAAACACAGACCTGCTGCAATATTTTAGTAAGTAATTTACTACTTCCTCTAATTTGGAAAGCCCTTTAAAACATACAAAATCTGCTGCGATTTCCCATAACACCACTTTTTCTGAAGGCTTTAAACAGCTGGATAACCAATAGTGCTCACAAACCTGTTAATCAATGGGCTCAGAAACCCTAGGGGGAAAGTGCAAGTCTCTGCATCTTTTCATCTTCACTTTATCCGACCTTTGCTTCATTGACCCCCACATGACTTCACAACCGAGTTTACAGACCCAAAGACATTTCCGTGAACAGTATTCCAACTCTAGTAAAAGTGTGTGTGTGTTTAAGTCAAGATTTACTCCGTATTAAGAGCTTTAAGGCTGACCTAGAAGAATGATAAGCAGGGTTAGCTTACCCTGGAAAGCAGCTCAGTTCAGTATTCTAGAATTACCCACGAAAGACCTCTGCTGTCACCACTCTAACTGAAGTAAAACCTCAATAAAAAAGAAAATGCTGGCAACTAACTATGCACACAATGTTAATGTGATATACTGCAAAAATCCAGGTAGATAAAGTNGCTACCACACAGCCACAGTGTCAATTTGGAAAGNCCCCAGAGAAACAGCTGCATTTGGTTGTATAACCTGTCTTGCCTGCGTAAGAAACTCCAGAATTTCAGGGTGTGCTAGGATGTGGACAAAACTGGTAAAAGTGACATGAACATCTCATTGAGAAGTAGCAGGACAATGACACCAATAGAAACTACACGTGTGTATGACAAACCCATATCAACTTCAAAGATGCCATCATTCATTTCTCCTACTAGAGAATGGTGAAGAATACAAAGTGACATCAGTTCTTCTAGCTGATCCAGAAAATGCCTACACTTTGCCACTATATTCTCAGATTACCTGTGAATACCTCCACTTCTGGCATTTGGTAGCAACTGGCTGAGGCAAACCCGGCAGAATGGTTTCCAGTTGCTGGCTGATTAACTCCTGCACATCCTCCTCACTGTGTTCCAAGTGCATAACTCCAAATGGGACAGTGGTGTGGATCACCAGGGATGGACCAAATTCCGATGACTCTGTAGTGTGAGAGGAACAGAAAGATGCGTATTAAAGCAAGGGAACCTGGAAACACAGCCCGCCCAGGGTTTGAATNGGAAGTTAGAAAGTGATCATGATAACCAGAGGACAAACGGACTAACAGCTCCAGCACACATCAGGCTGTTTCTGAACCAGCTTTGGCTCTCCTGAGGAGGAAGGTAGGTTGCAGATATGCTTTAGAAAACAAGATGTCAGGTCTTTCTAAGAAGCTTGAAGAGACAACAAGAACCTCCTGCCCTGGGTACAGTTAAATTCATTGGCTTTTATCTTCTCTTCTTATCAAATTATAAGCCTTTTATATATTATATCAAATATGTTCTGTTTTCTTAAGTTCTAAGAATGAAATGGATGTTCAGAAAGATATTTATGTTAGCAAGACTGCAAAATATTTTACTAAAATTATAACAATTCTACATTATGTTTAGCACCTTGAAATAGAAATTATCTCTTTGAAATGAGAATTCTCCTCCTAATGTTATTTCTTGTATCCTTTGTATATATGATATATGTGAGACAAGGGCATGTTATGTAGCCCAGGCTAGCCTTAGACTTGAGATCACCTCCTTCACCCTCTTAGGTGGAGAGAGTATAGTTGTGCCACTATACTTTATCTTTCAGTTGACAACAGAAATAAAAGTCTGTCCCANCTATAACTCCTCTTCTTTATTTGTCACTGAATTTATTTTTGCTGTATTTTCATGATTATAAGAAAAGGAGTGCATGCCCACATTTAGAAGAACATAAGGTATCCAATAGAGGATGAAGTTAAAGGCATTTAGGAAACTAAGCCATNAGAAAATATAATCTTGGAAAGAACGTTAACATGACTTTGGTTTAAATAACACTGATGAGAAAGTTAGGAAGAGTATATTTATATAGTAAGGCATTGATGGATTGGCAACTTGATTCTAAATGTCTCTAATTTTATATTATAAGAGCTCATACTATTTGAGCTATATTGATTCAATTCTACATACAAAAATATAAGGTTGAATGGCATAAGCCAATCACTTGGCATATGCCCAGTTAGCCTCTCTATATTTTAGAGATTTAATTTTTTTTCTTTTCTGTAAAATCAGAATAAGCTTGTTCCTACCTAGGTTTACAAAGTAGATGCTTCATAAAAGTAAGATACAGGATGAAGGCAATAAATCAGTTAAAAGGGTAACGTTCCTAGGAGTTGCTCAAATTATAGCCATGAATTATTTTTAAAAGTGCTTCATTTTCTCATTTCACTCAGCTCAAGGAACTCTAGCTTATGGATTTTAAAGATAAACACAAGGGATAGTCTCAAAATGCTAAAGCCTTCTAAAGTACAATCAGTGCTTCCATCACATCCCACATATATCACACATATGAGGTTGGGATATGAATGGAGACACTGTGCTCTAAGTGCATGGTGAATCAGATTGTCCACCGTTCACTACACTGTAACTAGAACAACTGAACTAAGCAATGGACGGAGAAGACATCCCTGGGAATGCTGAGTCTCTCCTGTGAGGCAGACTTCACTGACACTGCACAGAAGGAAAGACTCATCAGTGCAAAACTGTTAAGTTCTTTCAGGGACTGCTCCCACAGTGAGAACCCTTGGCATGCTGCCTTTGTGGTTTGATGGTTTAAAAGGTGAGAACTGTCTGTGCACTTATTGTTATTCTTCCNCTCCTGCTGCTGATGGAACGTGAGCAGCTGCTTCAACTCCTGCTGCCATGGCTTTCCCACTATGATGGACTGCACCCCAAACTGTGAGCCAAAATGACCCCTTCTTTACTTAAATTCATTCATCACAACAACAGGAAAAGTACCTAAGACAGCAGGCATCATGTCAGTTAACAAATTTTATATATATATACATATATATATATATATATATATATAATTTTAAAAACTCATGAAGCTTGTTCACAATGGAGGAGTGCAATGCCATTCTCCAGTATGTAGTACCAAATCTTCCTAGAGACAGAAAGATAACTCATCAGTGTTGGGAAGCAGAGAAATAGAGCTCTGCTTGCTACTACTGGTAGGCTTTAAAGGGACACAAATGCTAGATGTGTGCTGAGCATCAAGAGGTGTTCTCCTCCAGTCACTNAGACCAATAATGGTGCATGACAAGTTTTGCCTGCTTACAATAGCCATCTCCTACCAGGAGAGCAATACGGAAAGGAATCTTAAAACTCAAATTGAAATGGTTCTTGCATAAAAATGAGAGAACAACATGGTTACTTTTTATTCTTGGAATTGAATAAATTTTGAGAATTTATGTTAAAATTTACACTAAAGAAGAAGTTTAAAAGAAAATGACTCCAACCCCCCACCCAAACTAAAAGGCACTTTTAGAAGCTAAAGTGAAGAAAGAAAATACAAAGAGTCAACTAGAGTTTAAACATAACCAAGATTTGGAAACAGAAAATCCCAAAGAGCAACAAATATGTTACTAGGATTTAGGTCTAATGGGGAGAGACAAGAGATGACAATAGAGGAAACGACAAAACATCACATTTTCTTTCATATGCAGTTTGTAGACCTGGGTAAACATGTATGTATAGGTCACCAGAATTCATAAAAGGGACTCTTGCTGGGTAAGACTAGTAAGAACGGAGGAGACAGGATGGGGGAAGGCAGTAACAGGGCCAACAAAAGCTATGCAGTGATATGTATGTGTCACACTATCATGATGAAATCTTTATTTTGCATGCTACCTAAAAAGTTACTAAAGAAAGCAAAATTTGAAGTAAATTGTGTTGGTAAAATGTGATCTAGATGTTTCATTAAAATCTGTCAAGTGACCTCATACATGGTCTATCCTCTCAAATGTTATATTTGATTTTGAATATAATATTTTGGATGCTGAATTAGCTTTTGTGTATGTATGTGTTTGTGCACATGTTGTTATATATGTATGTGTGTAGTAAAAAACAATCTTGGGTGTTGGTCTTCAGGTATCTTCTGCTTTTTCCTCCCCCCCCTTTTTTTTAGTTTGGTAGATGAAAGAAAGCATTTCAATATCAATAGGTAAGGCTAATAATAGGCTAATAATAACACTAGAAAACTGAGAAACCAAATATTTTTTGATAGAAAAACATGGTTCTGCTTATAATTCTAATTGCTAAATTCTGCATAAAAGAAAGTTGTGTTGCAAAAGTGATAAAAACCACATTTAGTTTTCCATCGTAGGCTATCATAACAGAGATCCCTATATTGANCGTTTGAACAAGATGATCTCTTGGTTATATCTTTGAGTGCTTTTAAAGGTACCCAAGAAAATTACTGAGTGATAGTGCCTCAGATTTCCTATTTAGAAAGATTGTAATTGAATGAGGGTTAAGGGACTTGAGTTCCTGGATATTTTAAAAAACACATGGGAAAAGACAGAGGTCACTGCCAGGAAGGCAGGGAAAAAAACTCTCTGCATATAACTCGTGTCATGGGAATTTTGAGGTTGCCATCCTTGTTATAACTTACCTTGCCCAGGACAGTAGGCTGCTGCCCTTGACCCACAATGACACAATTCAAGTTGTAAAGCGCTCTGGTAAGGAATCCTGGGTTGGTTCAGTAAACCCTCCATCAGAGTTGTAAGGGTAGCAGCTATTGTCTTGTTCAAAGAAAATGATAGTCTTGCAACCAACTCACTGGAGTTGAATGATTTAAGGTTATCTGCAAGTAGCAATTTTACCTTACAAGCAATATCTGACTTCTTGATTTTTAGGAACCCTGCCATCTGTTAGATGATTGTAACTTCTTTTGTTTTCATAAAGCTCTGTATGTATTACCTTTCCACTTTTTATTGGAGATGGGCTCTCTCATTGTCTTGGAACTTTGCCACATAGATCTGGCTTGATGGCTATGAGTTTACTAGGATCTGCCTGTCTCTGCCTCCCATCTTGTTAGTAGTGGGACTACAGGTGTGTGCCACAGCACTCAGGTTTTTAAGTGGCCCTGAGCATCCCAAAGCAGTCTTCATGCTTGTGCAGCAAGTGATTTACCGATAAGCCATCCCCTCTGAATTAACATTTTACATTAGTACAACATTAATTTTGAGATTCTTATCAACTAAATTCTGACAACTGACTGACCAATCAATGAGAGAAATGTCTGATAGTGTGGTACATTTGACATTTTCTCCTGTAATTTTTAAAAATAATTTCTGATTCTATTCATGTTACATTATTAGTTTCCTGATATCTGAACTTTTTAATAACATATTTTGAACCTTTTAAATATCTAGAATTGTTTTTGAGTTGAAATCTTATTTTTTCTTTGTATTTGATTTTTTTTTCAGTGTGGGTTACTTTTTGAAAATTATATAAAGATTATCTTTTAGTTATGCTTTTTTTAACTTTTGTGTGTGTGGGGTGAGTGTGGAAGTGGGTGTGAGCATGTGTGTGTGTGTGCATGTGGAGACAAGAGGTTGATGGCAGGGCTCTTTTTCAATCACTCTCCACCTTAGATTTTGAGACAAGGTCTGTTCTTAAACATGGAATTCATCAGGTCTCAGATCCAGCTGTCTTACCTCCCAGCATGCAATTACTGGTGTGTGCAGAAGTACCCAGCACCATCTGAAGTGGGTGCTAGGGATGTGACCTCAAGTCTTCACNTTTGTGCATCAAACTTTTTTTTTTTTAACCAACTAGTATAGTATCTTCCTTATCCCTATTTATTCTATTTCCTCCTAGTTCGGAAGTTTACATGTTTATTTACAACTGTAAAAGATATCTGTACACTTAAATGTTCATATTATCCTTAAAGTCAAAAGCAAGTCAACATCTTTATCCTTTTCTAAATAATACCAGATTCTCAAAATACTTGAGCTCAGCTCTGACTTATGTGCTCCCATTGTCCAGGACTAGTTTTACTCTTTGGCTTTGTCCAACACTGTCAGTTTGTTCATACCCATCCAAGCTTCTTTCATGGATAGCAGATCTGCCATGAGGCTTATTTTCTCTTCCCAAAGTATCTCACTTTAAAGTTCCTTAAATGATGCCCTCCTGGAGATAGTCACTCTCAGGCTTTGATTTCACAGAATGATCGTCATCCTCATTTGTGAAATATGAGTTTTGTTGGTATACAACAATAAATCCAGAGTGTTGTCTCTAGGATTTTAAAGATGCAATTCCAATGTAAGTTAACTTCTAGAAAGCAATCCTTAATTTGACTTCAGGCCATTGCATGTAATTTTTCTTTTCTTTTGTGGCCTTGGTGTTTTGCAGTTTGACTCAGCTCTCCTGAAGTTTGAATTTTGTTTACTTTTCTATGAACTCACTGGCTTTTTAGAATACAAGGACTCAGCTTTATCTTTAGCTTCTGCTTCTCCCAGCATTTCCTCCTCTCTGTACTTTCTATTTGACTCTCATGGGAATCCAACTAACTACAGTTGAGACCCTCATCCCATCTTCATGCCTTGATTCCATTTTAGATATTTCCTATTTTGATCTCTCTACTCTAAGTTCTAAATACAGTTTGTTTCTGATTTATTCACCAGTTCACCAGTTTCCCCATATCTCTGTTTATTTTTGTGTTTAATTAGTCCTTTGAATTTCAAACTTAAAATANTTCTCATTGGCAAAGTTTTATTTGGGTCCTTTTGACTCTACATGATCAATTTTGCCAGTTTCTTTCTCCTCAGGCATACTACCAATGCTCTTTCATTTCTTTAAGCATATTCAATAGGGTCATTTTATATCATAGGATAGGTTATTTCTAAATCTTCAGGCTTTATAAAATTGGTTATAATTTTTAAAAAATTATAATTTTAAATAATTAAATAATTTTAAAATTATTTTGTATGACTACTGATGAAGGATGTGTATGTCTTTGTATGTTTTTAATGAACCTATATATAACATATACTTCATATTTACATGTTATATATACACACATTCACACACACACACACATCATTTTGACAGAGGTTCCTAGGAGTTTTATCTTACAATTTCTTTGAGGCCTGAGCTTAAAAAGTAGTCCTTCACAATCTTTTATTTCTGCTAGATACCTGTGGGCAATACTGCCTATGATCACTTTAACTAGATTTATGCAGTATGCTGGCAGAATGAATTCTAGCACCAAATCTGCCTGTGGGTAGATCTGTGGTTTTTGGCATCTCAGGGGAGATATGTTCGTTCTTTCTTTCTTTCTTTCTTTCTTTCTTTCTTTCT
Organism: Neotoma lepida; assembly: GCA_001675575.1. Classification (NCBI taxonomy): domain Eukaryota; kingdom Metazoa; phylum Chordata; class Mammalia; order Rodentia; family Cricetidae; genus Neotoma; species Neotoma lepida. The sequence continues at coordinate 32,718 of LZPO01066534.1, forward strand.
TTCTTTCTTTCTTTCTTTCTTTCTTTCTTTCTTTCTTTTTTTCTTGTGTTTTTCCATTCTACTTGAAGACAGGCACACATCCCAGCTGTGTTGTTCTGACAGACAGGACATATCAGACATAGAGAAACTATTAAAGACATAAAAGTGGAGGACTCAAGCTAGAAGCCTTTAAATCATAAAATAAAGAAAGCAATTGTTATGGAAAATAAAACATATCAAAACCTATTCAGCCAAAAGAAAATGAACGTCAACCAAGAAACACAAAGGAAACTGAAAACACAGTCACTGCATTAAGGGAAAACCCTGACTCCAACTTCAGGACCTGGCTGTTTTACTTGTNATTATTTTTTCAAATGACAAAACTACTGTAATGTTGATTTTATACACACACACACCCCACACACCACATTTACAGACACAAGTACATGTACCAAAATACAGACCATTCTTCCATATGATTATAGAGAAAACTCATGATGTTCACCAGTCAGTCAGGAGGCTGAAGCAGAAAGCCTGGCAAGCTCAAGGCAAGCCCAGGTGACTAACTCAGACTCTGTCTCTTGTTAAGAAAAACTATGCTGAGTGTATTGTTCAGTGGCAGATTTCTTGCCCAGCGTGAGTGAGATCACCAGTGCTGAACAAATTGCATCAAGAACCATAGAGATTTTCCNGTGATTTATCTGCTATAATATATCATGTTGATAGGTACAATTAAGTGAAGTGTGAGGATCTCAATTTATATTAGAGACATCCATTGTCATTTAATATAAATTTATGAGAAATACAAGATAACATGAAAAAGCAGACTTTATAAAGATGAGATAGAATATCTTGT
>LZPO01066534.1:60389-74021 GCA_001675575.1 Neotoma lepida
TCTTGCTGTGCAGACCAGGCTGGCCCGAGAGCAGAGCCTGTGTATGCCTCTGCAACACATGGTCTTCCAAATCAAATTTAAGTTTTAAAACTATCTTTAACCAAAAGGTAAAGTGTGGAGTTTACCTAGGAAGGTTCTCATGAAGCATTTNCCAGGTACTTTAGTTATATTGCATGTAAACCAATTTTACTCCATTTAAAAAAGATGAAATGTACATAGACATCAGAATATTATAAAGTGATGGATTTCATAGCATGGTAAAATTTACTTTTTAATCTAGCTGTGGAAGTGGAAGGTCAGCAATTACCAAATTTAAAAAAGTCTAAACAAAATAATCCAANGGCATCTCACACCAAGAAATAGACAATGAGAGAAATGTTTGCATATACGTGGATCCAAATTAAACCAAAGAACTCAGGCCATTTTGNAATCTTAAACTTTCTGACAATATTTTTATGAACTCAATAAAACAAACCACATGGTGAAAGATTTTCTAAAAAACCTTTCTGGTTTCACTGTGTATTTCATGACTGAGCAAAAGTGACATTAAGTTTTATCCCCTGTGGCTTGGAGTTAAACACTTGCTCTGTTCAGAATGGCAACACTCAATTAAACAGCATTTTTCTTAACCTACACCCACCATCATTACTCTGTTTATGGGAGTACTGACCTATATTGCGCTTCTTATTATCAATGGAGATGAAGCGTATGCAGGGATTACTGGTGATGTACTGGCCAGCCCAAGGGACATCAATCTTCATGCCTGCTTCATAAAAGAGGCCCAGAGCATAGCGAGAGGAGTAGCTCACCGATGCCAGTTGCTGCCTTTGGCATTCACTAATTACTGTGGAAGAAAAAACAAAACACAAACTCAACACTATCATCTTTCCTTTTAGTCATCAAATCCAAAGTTCCTTTAAACAAGTCCCAAGCATCTCCAGCAGTCCCCTCTTACTCACCATGAATTCTGAAAGGCCATGCAAAATGCTCTTTGTTCTATTTTTTTTTTCAGAATGTTTACGAATGCTGGCACAATTCCATTTAGTAAGATGAAGGTTCNAGTTCATTAGACTACCAATCAAGTCTCTCAAAATCTGGCTCTCAGTCGCTGCTCTAGCCTCATAACATATTTGCTGGCCATGGACTTTCTGGCAACATTATAGATTTTGTATACTTGCTACTTAACTATGCGTTGAATGCTTTTGCTAATTATTATCACAACATTTCACATAATCATAACCATAATTTTGTAAAATTGAGTATTACTTCCACGTTATAGATGAGGAGATTGATTCTTCACTCTTACGGTCCCTTCAGTATGTCTATGCTTTAATTTGCTTGTCGGTCACGTTCCCATTATTGCACTATAGTAGTTTCTTAGGTGGACGATCACACCTCAGTCATCAGTGTTATGGGACACTTCCCTGATACACATCTTCAGCAAGGCCCAATAAGGTTTAGGGAAGACAGGGTATAGACTTATACAGTTAGACAGAATACTTGGAAATTTCTCACGTAGTGAGAAATATCCTGATCTAGGAGAGCGTATTTCAAGGATCTTTGGTCAAACCTTGGAGAAGTGGCTTTAGGAGTACAAAGAGGTGGGAAGAGTATTCCATAAATTATCTAAGCACAGAAATAATCCTACANATTAGTAAAAATTACAAATAGTATAAGAGTAATAATTGACAAACTTTTTAGAATTATGATGTTGAATTTCACCAAAGTCTTGCATGTTATATATTTTTAAATATTCTTATTTCACATCTCTGGAAAGCTGTAATTNGGAGAGGTTTAATCATGCTGGCTGGCCACAACNAAGCTAGAATTCTCATTTTTAGACATGGACACATCTTTATCACCTCAACCTGGTCCTGCTGACTGTGGTTTCAGAATAAACTCCAACACTGCTTTCTTCTCAGACATTAATGATTATTTTACACTCAACAGTAAAAGCTTATCATTTCTTCCAGATACCATTTTCTGCCTTATTAAAAAGCTTTACCTGCTTAATAAACAAATGTTCATCTGACATTGGCTACATTATATTCAGAGACTGGGGGGCCTTATTTTTATTAATTTAATTCACTTTTCAAGCTATGGCTTGATATTAAGTTATGCTTACTGGTTTCTGAAAGAGAAGAGGTGAGAGCTGTAAATTACAGAAGTTAAGATCAGTTCCCAAAATTGCCCATTTGTGGAATTAAAAACACAACCAAACAATCTTTCAATTAAGAAAAACTGAAAATAAAGCAATCAACCAACCAAGCAAAATTGTGAGCTATTGAGTACCCATAAAGGCTTGGAACATTTTTTAAAACTAAAACTAAAAGGTCAAGTAGGTCGACAGCCAAATTGGATCTCACCTCCACCATGTTTGTACATGTAGCTAAATTTTAAACAAACTGTCAAGTGGCAAATCCCCTTGGGTAGCCTTTTGAAAAGGTAATTGGTATCTATAGAGAAAAAGCAACTAACCATAAAAACCCATGTCTGATGGGGCGTGGGAGGTAAGACTTCTGACTGAAACAATCCAATTTCCAACAGGCTCACTTATCAAAAATGTCATCTTTAGGATGTCAAGTTTTTGGTTTTTGAAATACAGGTCAGACCTAAAAAACTGTCCCATTTTGTTTGAAAGAAAACTTCTTATGCTGAAGGAACTAACTTTAAAAGATCCTAAATATGTATGTACTTATGCATATATATTCCAGAAAGTAAAATAATAATTTATCAAGTATTATGGTATNTAAAAAGATATATGAGGGCCAAGCATGGTAGTGTATATCTTTATTTTCAAAACTCTGGAGGCAGAGGCAGGCAGGTCTGTGAGTTTGAGGCNATCTGAGTCTACATAGTGAGTTCCAGGACAGCCAAGGCTACATAGTAAGGCCCTGTCTCAAAGGAACAAAAAAGACACATGATCACAAAGCAAGGCTCAAATGAAAGTGCATAATTTCTATATAATCAACTTTTACTTGAATGCCACCATCCGCCATATTCATTTCATTGTGAGTCAATGGGATTACACAACCTCTACAGTTATGCAATGTGTATTTGCATATTANATAACCTTCAAATCATCTATTATTTTATATATTTTTATATAAATTATGNGACATTTTATGATTATGATGAGAGTCAAAGGGCTAAAAGGTAGAGTGAAGAGAAGAGCTCATTAACTAGGGAACTTTTCCTCTTGTATGACTCTTTCATGTGTGTCTTTGTGTACATTTGTGCACATGCAGGTTGACANGAAAGGAGAGGAGGAAAGGGCAGGAACAGAAGACTTGGGCTGTACTCCCAAGTAACATTAAGTAATTTAATTTTCTTAGTTTCTTACTGTGACTCATTCCTCTAGTTTTGTACTCTATAAAAGAAGGCTGATAATACATGCTCTTTCTGCTTTCTGTTTTTGGTGACAAAATATTCATCCATCATTCCTTCCCTACCCTATGCCAGGTTCTCATATTGATGTGAGGGGTGTAAAGCAGGAATAAAAAGCAGGTGCTCCCACTTAACTTTCATGTTATTGGTAGAGAGGCAAATTCCAAAATGCAGAACCAGGTAAATAGAGAATAAGCAATAAAGAAAAAGAAAGGAGTTTAAGGGGACAATTTACAGGTGAGGACAGTATGGCTATCTTATTTCAGTTGTCAAAGAGATGTCTCCTCAGAGGATTCTATTCTGATTGACGTTGGAAGCTTGTTGTTAGAATCTTAGATAGTTTTTTAATAAAAAAAACCCAGAGCCAGATACCAGGGTGAAAGCTGAAAGATCAGAGAAGCAGAACAGCCAGCCACTAGTTCTTACCTCTATGAAATCCTCAGCATAAAGGGAGTGAGTTCCTGTTTCCTCATGCCTTATATTCCTTTCTCTGCCCTGCCATATTATTTTCTGGAATTAAAAGTGTGTGTGCTTCCCAAGTAAAGGTATGGGATATCAAATGCTGGGATTAAAGGTGTGTGCCACCACTGCCTGACCTCTATGTCTAATCTAGTGGCTGGCTTTGTCCTCTGATCCTCAGGCAAGTTTATTAGGGTACACAATATATCACCACAGAAGCTACTACTGCTTTGCCATTCAAAGACACATATGACGTGGTTTCTGTTGTAATAATTGTAATTTTGGGTAAAAGAGAAGGCAGTAAGCATGTAAGAATGAAACTGGGCTAAATGGCTATTGCAGTTATCTTCAATTTGATATAACAAGAGAGGAACTTAGAAATAGTNCCATTTTAGATAGAATATCTATGTGTATACATATAAGATATGACATATGCATGTAAATGTACGTGTATGCATACTGAGGTGACAATTATGAGCATCCATCCATTTGGACTGAGATAGAGTAGGCTTTCATGTTGGCATGTGGGGTTGGTTGTCTGACTTTTTCTTATTACTGCGTAGCAATTCTTTATACATTCTGGATTCTCTTGGAAGAGAAATGCAAAGATTTTTCCTCAGAGGCTTACACCTTACTCTTTTAACAGCATGGTTTTATGTAAAGATCTTTTTAAAAAGTTTATCATTTTTTAAATGATAGCACTTTTACATTTCTGTTTATAAATCTTTACCTAGTATCCTACTTCAAGGTCCTGAAAAAAATCAATATATTTTTTTCTGAAAGCTTGGATATTATTTTGATGTTANGTCTGATAGGGTTAAGTCTGGCTGATAAGTCTGGCTTGAAAGTTGATGAGAGGAGAAGAGATCAGTTGAAGAATACAGAGAATGCTATTTAATTTTATATGCCCTAGTTAAGTGANTAATTATTATTAAANAATCACAACATAAAATAAAGAACTAGATATAAATAACCTGAGGCAAGAACTATATCTCACAGGCTTTGCATGTCCAGTTCTATGACTCATTCTTATGTGGCATTAACAACTATTAATGAAGACATCCTCATGTTAGATTTGGTAAGTTCATAAGAATATAAAATGGGAAAAAAATCGCTATGCTGTCAGTACCCAGAGAAACAACAATTAATGCTTTGATAATATTTTTCCTTTCTATCTTCCTGGCTTTTCTCAAAGAGGACTGTGNACATGTTAGACACAGTTGTTACAGACTAAGCTTTTGTTTGCTATGTGACAGAAGACCTTCACGTGAATGTAACTTTTAATAGTGCAATGGATGTTCTGTAATGGCATCATCATTTCCTTAATGTTGGGCCTTGTTTCTTTCTTCTGTTATCATAGCCATTATAAACATTTTTATGTACAGGTCTTTATCTGTATTTCTAATTATACCACTCAGACTTGAAGCAGAATGAGTGTTAATTTTTAGAAAGCTATGCCAATTTATAGTTTCTATTAATGATACAGGAAAGAACCATTTTATTACACCCTTGCTTCTATTTTATTTTTTCTAATATGAAAAGAAACAGACATTTTATTTTGGCTTTCATATAATAAAATTGAACANCTCTCACATACCTAGCAGCAAATATGTACTTGCAGCTTTGGAAATTGTTAACATCATTTTGCTAATAGACCTATTTAATTCTTCATGTTACTAACATGAGTTTTAATAATGGGTAATAAAAATTTTTCACTTATTGTATGTTATATAACTCTCTTTAGGTCTTATTTGTTTCTTAGTATATATGATGCTATAATATTTATGCAGGTAATCAAGGAGTTGTTTCTCCTTCACTCATTGTATTTCAACAGTTAGAAACCAGAAATGTATTGCAGCCACCTTCACCCTCAGTGTTCATCTGTAGCCAGGGCTCTGATTGTCTAGAAACTGAATTCCCCCCAGCTCTGGTTTCTGGATGCCTTTGGCCAGTTAGAAACATAGGAGGGCATGGCAGTGTAAAATGAGACAAGGACTATGGATAAATATGGACTCCTCCNGTTTGGTCTAATTTGCTGGTCCAGCACTGCTGACNCTTCCACAGCTAAATTCCTTTCAGGTAGCCTTTCTCTCCTGTTTCCAATCCTCCTGGGATGCTGGCCACCTATCTTTCCCACACTCATTTAGGTGAACTGGTGGTAATGGCTTCCTGCTGTTACTAGTCCCTGGATGCTACAACTTCCTTTACTGGTTGCTTTAACCATTCCAGGGCTTGGTAAACAGCCTTGCAGCAAATCTTTGCAGTAAGATGCATTCAAAGATAATGTCTTTCTTGCTGGGACCTTGAGTGAAATTGTATTAAATATATGCTTTTCTAGTTTCTTCTAGGAAAGCANCAAGCAAAGTCAGATAACATTCTACTCTCATGAATGGTAGGCATTAACATCTTAAGGTCAAATCATGGACCCTGCAGTATGCTGAAGGAAAGTGTTCTATAATTTATGAAGTCTATACTGTTTTATATGGAATTGGCTCTACTTTCCACTGTAGTCCTCTTCACCTGGTGTTGACATTTTGGGCATAATAATGAATGCAGTGATGTTGATAATAAAGCACCTGTCCTCACTATTACTGTGTCCATCCCCAACATTATAGTTAATGGCAACACTGTTCATGCCAACATTTGCTCAAAGCCTCAACTTATCACAAGTTTGTTGCTTGAAGCTAACTACAGAGCACTGCTACTCTTCTGATTGGCCACCATATAGCAAGGACCGTAGCTCATGGACAGTGGAAGTTAGGAGGGCAATTTGCATTGTAACTGTACCGATTCAACTCGTAAGATCAGGCCATCCAGTTCTGTGGATACACAAAGATAATGGTATCTTAGCCAGGATAGCTGGCTTTCTGTACTTAAAATGGATGTAGGAATAGAACCAAAAGGCCAAGTCTCCACAAATAGTTTCCACAGGAAGCCAGCACAGGGCTTGACAATCTACTATTCACAAGTCATTTCTTTTGTGTAAAATCGGCACAGAGGCAGTCTTCCTTCACCTCACCTGGAATAAATCGAGTGTGCACTTGGACTCCACAGGCATAGCAGTCATTAAGCCTGGAAGCACAGTTTCANAAGTACTTTTGGCAAGCAATAAATCTAGAGTTTATTGATGACAGACTTCAGCAGTTATAGCTATGGAGGAGTTCCCTGGGGAAATAGTTCTTTTATCCTGAGAGGCATCTATGGAGCCAGAAAATTTGGGTTTGAATTTTGGTTCTGACATCTGTATGACCTTAGTCGAGTTACTTAATCTCTGCAAGCATCTGTTTTCTTGTCAAATGAGAATAATAATAGCGCCCACCCTAAAGGGCTGTTAAAAAATGAAATTAGGTAATAGAAAGTACTGAACACAATACCTAGTACACAAAAAGAGTATTGTGAAAACATAATAGTTAATTGATTTTTAAAAAGCTTTTGGGGTGTTTCTGAGTGTACCTTTTGTGTTTGTGTGTAATTAGGTGTCTGTGCACACACACACACACACACACACACACACACACACACACACTAGTGATCCAACTAAGAGCTTTTCACTTGCTAAATATATACTCTACTACCGAGCTGCATTCTAGCCTGATGACATTCTGATGTTCCAACACACCAGGATAGTCCACACTAACAAATATCTTCTGAGGTAGTAAAGGATACTTTGTGTCTCAGAGCAGAAGTTAAAAACAAAATGAGCAGACACTTGGTCGATCATCATGCATGCCAAAGGTATGGGAGAGGTAATATTTTTGAAAACCTAATGTAAATTGTGGATTTTTAAGAAAGAAATGTGCTGTAGAAGGCTGAAGATTTAGGTATTTGTATTTGGAAATGAATAAAAACCTGTATTTTGGATAATTTTCCTACCTCCAAGAGTAGCTTCAAACTAGTGATCGTCCTGCCTTGGCTTCCTAAGTATTGTAGTTATAGGTGTGTACCACCACACTTGGCTACTTTTCTTAATGTTAATTCTNTTCCAGAATTGCATAAAAATAAATGCCACTAAAAATGAATTTCTCCATTTTGTAGTATGATTACTTGAGGTTGTATTTTGCTNAAAAATTTTAGGATTAAGCTATGTTTACACTCATAGGCTTGCTGATAATACTATTACCCAAATAAAAACATTTAGCATGTAAGCTATATCTAGTTGCTATACATAGATTTTCTTTTAAGCCTATGGGATGAATTTCAAAAGCATTAGTGTTCTAGGAAAATACAGTATCTGTTGAGCAGGGCCAATTTATCTGCATGCTTCCTAGATGTGGGATCCTAATTATCAGTACTTTATATCTNGTTTAAATGTGAGGAAAAGAACATAGAAGTACCTCTACCTTATAAATAGAATGCCATTTNATTAATCCCAACTCATCTGAGTTTGCTCCTAGTGGAGANGCACATAGCTGAGGCAGATTTTTAGGAGCAAGTTCTTAGCTTTTGTGGTTGAAGAGATGATCCTTCCACACNGGACAGACAGACTCTACTCTGAAGGCATGGCACTGGGAAGGCCCAAACAGAGCCTGGTGCCAGCATGGGTGGTGAATTGAGTCCTCTGTTTTCTCCTCAGACACGAGGGAGTTTTTTGTTGTTGCTGTTGTTTGTTTTGTTTTTGTTTTCTTTCTGACTCTCTACCCCTGTAATTATAAAGAACAATCTCAAGATAAAAAGACATTTACTTTTCTGGTTCCTGCTTCTATTCCCTCTTTGTCTCTCTCCTCCTGTCTCCCAGTGACCAAAGTGAAAGAGTATTTAGCTGTGCAGATGTGGCTGCAGCTGGTTCTTCATAAAACCTTCTGACTTTCTTACAGTCACTGTATTACAAACTCACTCCCCACTCCTCTCTCTCTGAAGGTTCCTTGAAGCTAAAATGACATTCAATTGTTTCTATAGCAACAAGTTTTTACCACTCCATTATGAAAAAAAGATCACTTTCAGCTGTAGAAAATGTTTTTGATACAATGAAGGGTTAGTTAAGTTGAGCAATGTTAACTGGAAGCCCACTATGCATCTTGCACTATGTTGACCACTATAAAATGCATCTCAACCAAACATTTACAAGAGCAGAGGATAGATTTTGGACCAAGATGTGAAATAGTTCCATCCTAGTTACTGTCAATTTCATCCTCAGGAATTTTCATTTGGGGGTCAGAATCTAAATGGAGTTGACTTTCTGGGTCTCCTTTTAGAACACATATCGTAAGTCAGCAAACCACAGTAAAATGATTGGAAAATGCTTTCCTTAGTTCTGTGTGTTCTAAACTTTTTAGACCATTATGCCATCATTTTTTCTTCAGGAAAAGTGCTGAGTTTCAGATGGGAAAGAATATGAAAATACATCATTGTGTATGCTATTATACAAAATGTCACAGAACATCATGCATATTTTACAGCCATTTTTCCTAGCAGAGTCACCTAATTACTTCAGGACATGCCATTCATGAGCAGTAAAGTTGTTCTAAAATTCATAATAATAAAAATTTTATTACAAGTCACTTCTTATTTTCACAGACATTATATATATATACATATATATTACACACATATATGGGTAGAGTCACTTTGTACTGAGACTTAAGAGAATTAATATTCTAATTCAAAACTTTTATGGTTTTAGAAATCATGAAACAATGTTTGCCAGGACCTGGAGTCTGTGGTGTTGAGGCAAAATGTCAGAATCTAGTGGAATGAGCTTCTCAAAAAATATGTTCATTTTGTATTTTGCAGACCCACAAGCTGCTTTTCTGTTTACAAAATAACAACTAGCCACAATGCTCAGCTAAAGCCAAAGAAAATAAACCGAAATAGGAAACAAAAATGNTAAGTGGCACTATCCTTCATTTAGTATAACCTTTGGGATTTTATTTATGTTTAAATAATTATACTTTTATGAATAGTAGCAACATTCTCAATTTGATGGAAAGCACAATTATTTTTTATTTTCAGGTCAACCTTTTCTTCTCAATGTTTTAAAAGAACATTCTGAATACACATTAGGGAATACTATTCATTTTTTTGTTGTTTTTGTTTTGTTTCCATTTTATCCATGATATTGAACTGTAAATATTCATTGTAAGGTTTTGATTATTTTCCTTAATTTCTCATCTTAACTTTCTATCACTGCAAATGGCCAATGCCACCCACAAGGATTAACTGCACCTGCATTTCTCAGTCTAATCAAAACACTGTGTCTAACTAAGCATGTAACAATACAATGTGATAACAAAATAATGTGATATATACATCACATAATGAGCTGATANATATATCATATCACTGAAGTCCAGGTTATCTTCCTGCTAAACAGTAGCATGACCCAGCTGATAGGGCTGCTGTGTTGTGAAGATTAGGAATTTTGTATTTACATCTCTGGAACAGAACAAGGGTAAGTGAAAATAACAATGGTTGTCAGAGGAAAGAACTGTACAGATAGCTGTAAGGAGGATCACTGATGGAGGTTCAGTGTTGAGAACCAAGGAGGAAGAAAATGAAGACTTTGTCCTGTTTCCTCTCAGAAAGATGTGCAGTATCACAGCTTTAAGGTATCAAAAACTTTTCTGACACAGCCAGTTCTCNCCTCAGTTGCATGTGCCCCATACTGACTGCCTGTCCCACATCCTGGTACTAAATAGCCTATCTTAATCAGCAAACAAGNTGTTCTGGCTGGTTGTCATCTGGTGCAACACTCTTGCCCTTTCCTCTCCTCTACCAAACCNGTCACCTCATCCTTGCTTCCTTCAAAGTTGTCTCAGTTAACAGCTTCCTTCAGATTTCCTTCTCAGAGTGTCTAGAACCTAAAACCAAACCACACCAAATTAAACAAAACAAAAACCCCTCAGATGTTCTCTCTCCTTCCCTCCCTTCTCCTTCCTCCCATTTCTTTTCTCATGGTCACAGGAAGATCCTTTCTTAGTACACTGATTGCTCTCTTTCCTTCTCTCTTTTATTCCATTTAGGAATGAGACACAGGACATCTCCAGCANGACAAAACAGGTCCCTGCCTTGAAAAGAACAGAAAATTCATTTGGAAATAACTTTTAATANTCAGCAATAAAAACAAGGAAAGTCACAAGGTTTCTAAGTGAGATACAAAATCACAGGATTAGTGCCTGGAGAGATGGATGGCTCACTGGTTAAGAGCTCTTCTGCTTTTGCAAAAGACTGGGATTGGGTTCCCAGCACACACACAGCTCAGAATGCTACACTTCCAGGGATCTGATGCCATCTTCTGGCCTCTGTGGGCACTGCATGCATGTAGTATACACACACACACACACACACACACACACACACACACACAAATAAATCTTAAGAAGTCATGGAATCACAAGTCCAAAAGGACCACCAACTTGTAAGAGTTCCCTGAAATCCCCTTTGTAATCTTACATTGACTCTGTTTGGCATTGCCTAGTAAACAGTCTCCAACATAAATAAACCTTTGCTCCTATCCAGCTATATTTTTCTTTATTTTATTTGTAAGACTTAGTATTATTTCTACTTTATTAATAGTAAGTAACCTTTGTCGTATGTGAGCCTAAAACGGATTAGGGTATTTTTTCTATACAAATGCAGATTTGTAATTTGAAATAAATAGATTATCAACTGTGTTGAATAAGTTTATTCATTTAACTCACAGCAAAAGACAAGCTAGCAGAAAAAAATGCAATTTTTATGTTCAATAGAATACATGCTTTCATGTTGTACAGTGAGTTAAATTAGGAACAGAGGATGTCTGCTTTTGTTAATTTAAATGTGAAACTGGATTTCTATTTAAACAGAATGTGCAAAATAAGTAATTGTTTCATATTCTGAGTTCATGAGCTCAGAGATGCCTGGAGTGAAAACTGATTTACACTCTGGTTTTTCACTCAGTAACAATTTCACTGTGCAAGCTTTCCTTTCGCATAAAGATTCATGTGCAAGAGGAGAAAATTTGAGCAGGCATCCCATAAAAACATTAACTTACTTCTATTTGAAGTAATGCATACTGGGAAATTGAATGATGCAGCATAGATGAGTCAATGTCTCTGTGATAGATTTAAGATACAATTTGTAAACCAAGTGCTTATATTTCATTAGTAATTTCAAGTTAATAACCTTTTACGAGTGTCAAGTTGATATGACAGGAAGAGCAGATCTACCTTTCACTCTAGCATGGCTGGAAAAACCATGNAGTCTTTGTTGTTTAATGCTAGTGGTTTGATCCTCGGCTTTATTTCAATAGTGTTAGATACCAAGCTCAGAGTACGATAATGAAACTCACACAACAGTACATACAGTAATCCAACTGTGTGAAACATGCATATCTTCTGCTATATACTATGCAATTAACTATATAATTGACATCACATGAATATCATTAGGACAGTAAGTAGGCACAAAGTCACTTACTCAGATTTATAGTATTGTAAGATATGCAAGTGGCTTTGGTAAGTAACATAAAATAAAGTCATTTTCTTTTGTCAAAAGAAAAGCCCTGCTCTAATAAATTTGGTAAGAATACTGCCACATAAGGTATGCACTTCTCATATAAACAAATTTCAATATCAACCCATCACTAAAAATTACTTATTCATGGAAAGAAATCTTGTATACTGGAAAATTCTCTTTAAGTAAAACATCTTTGTTTTGGCTTTTTAAGGTAGAGAAGGCTCCCACCCCTCCCCACCCAGCACCTCCACAATCTTCTTGTCACTCTCTTCCACCTTTCTTGTCCGACTCCCAGTAAATGATAACGTAGTACAGAAAACATGCTTCTGTGTGCTCAGTACATAGACTCCCTCATGTTGAAGAGTGAGTTGAATCAAGGGCAGGGGACTTGTTTCTGTTCATTTGGATAGGACACTGGACTGCTATTAAGGCACAATGAGGAAGATAAATAATTGTTTCATATCCTAATACATTTAATGGTTTTGTGATTAAATGATATTTTATGGTATAATCCTAAGCATTACTTTAAAATCAGAAAATTAGCATTTTTGTGATAAGNTTTGTTGCCCCATATTCACTGTAGATAGTTTCATAAAGATATTTTCATGAATGTATATCATGATTTTTTAAAACCGTGTTTCCTACCCCACCCTCCTTATTTCCTTTTCCACTATGTCCATTCACTCTCCCAGATAATCTCACTTTAATATTCATGTCATATGTATACATATATGTATGCCTGTATATGTATATATATGTGTATGTATATGAGAGAAAACATGGGCTGTTTTTTATGTCTTATTTTACTTAATATGATGATTTCCAGTTGCACTCACTTTATTACAGACAATATAATTTCATTTTTCTTTATGGGTGAATAAAACTCCATGGCAAATATATTTCCAAAGTTTATTTGTCCATTAATTTTTGACAGACACTTAAACTAATGCTATAACTTTGCAACTGTGAATAGTGCTGCAATAAACACAGATGTGCAAGTTTCTGTTATATTGATTTGGGGTCCTTTGAATATATACTCAGGAGTGATGCAGACAAGCCATGTAGTAGTTCTCTCTCTCTTTTTTTTAAACTGGGGAACCTCTATGCTGATTTTCAGAGCAATTGAATTAATTTACATTCTCATTAGCAGTGTATTATGTCTTTCCAGCATTTATTTCTTAATGATGGTCATTGTGACTGGATTGAAGNGCCTCTCAATGGTATTTTAATTTTCATTTCCCTGTTGGCTAAGTATGTTGTTAACTGGTGTTTCTTCTTTTGAGAACTGTCTGTTTCATTAGTCCATTTGGTGATTAGATTGATTTTTCTGATATTTAATTTTTAAGTTCTTTA
>LZPO01066535.1:28118-49022 GCA_001675575.1 Neotoma lepida
GGAGTGCAATGCCTGTGGTGGGACACCTGGTGCAGCCTAGGCACAGGGAGGGAAGAGGGTCTTGGACCCGCCTCAAGTGAAATTACCAGGCTCTGGGGACTTTCCATGGGAGACCTTGTGTTGGAGGAGGTGGGATTGGGGGTGGATGGGTTGAGGGGTAAGGTTGAGGGGCGGGAGGAGGGAGGAGAGGGGGTTCTGTGGTTGCTATGTAAAATAAAAAAATCTTTTAATAAAAAAATTTTAAAAAATGTCCTGTTAAAGAATATTCCTCTTTTCTATTGCTCTTTACTTTGACATGGCTTGCTAAGAAAACAGGGTACTTGCTTTGCTAAACAAAGTGGGTCCTAGTTTTATTCTTTTGCTAGGATAAAGCACTGACCAAAACCAGCTTGATAAAGAAAGGGCTTATTTTGCTTACGCTTCAAGTCACATTCCATCATTATATATCTATATCTATATCTATATCTATCTATCTCTATCTCTATCTATCTATCTATCTATCTATCTATCTATCTATCTATCTATCTATCTATCTAGTGACTCACACCTTTAATCTCAGCACTGGGGAGGCAGGGTCAAGTGGATCTTTGAGTTTGAGGCCAGCCTGGTGTACAGAGAGAATTTCAGGACAGTCAAAACTACACAGAGAAATCCTGCCTCAAACAAAACAAAACAAAAACCCAAATAAACAAACAAATAAAAAGAGTCACATCCCATCATTGAGGGAAGTCAATGCAGGAACTCCGGAAGCTGGAGGCAGAAACCATGAAGAAACACAGCTTGCTGTTTCAGTCTCTGGCTCATCCACTCACAGACTCATCTTTTTTTTTTTCTTTTTATTTATTCTTTGTGAGTTTCACATTATGTATTTATACAAATAATACATTTAATAAAATTTTTTTCCTGTACCTACATAAGCATATTATTATTATATATATTCAAAAATAATAAACTGCTAAATTGTGGAAGTATTTAGTTAAAATATTTGTGTATCTGTTGTATGAACACACTCTAAATGTAAAAATTGCAGTGTTAAGTATTTTTCAGATTTTATTCCTCAATATATTTCTTGTTAGCATCAGAACACATGAATTTTAAGATTTTGTGTTTCTCGAGCAACTAAATATGTAAATTAACACAACTTAAATGGCTCCTTCATAAGAGGAAACTTTGAAAAATATGCACTTACAAATTTTCATTATGCCTTACTTAGAAAAATTCAGTCATATGAACTGTATTGAAATTCTTTTTCATCATCACACTTGTACATTTTCTTCTCACAATAAATTCAGAATACGGGAGAATAGTTTAATTTCAGTGCCATAGACTTTTAATTCACTCTGCTGTTGGATATTAACTGAAATATTTGAAGATAAGATTGATGTACAAGACATTTTTTTCCTGGGCAATGTATTTAAATGACATACATAATATAATTATAGTGTGAAACTGTGATGGAGAGTAAATAATAAACTATAAACTTATAAGGAAAAGAATTTTTATAATATAAAGATAACTACATTAAGTTGGAAAGTGGTTAAAAAAGAGGTTACTTTAGGAGGCATAAATTCAATTATTAGATAAACGTAATATTTAAAATGCTGGTTGTGAGAATAAAGAAGTCATGAGGGATGTAGCAAATGTTATTCCTACAATAAATATAATTCCCTGTCTCAACACATACCAAAGTGATGTAGAACAATGTCTTCATCATTCCCTCAACTATAACTTTATTTCCTTCCTATGTTCTTACAAAGGCTCTTGTTTACTAATATTTAAAGTGAGAATTATTCAGATACTGTCTAGTCACCAATACAAAAGAGAACTATGTATGAGGTACACTAATTATATTTGAAGATCCACTTCACTGAGACCCATTATAAATCTTTGTTTCTCACAAGTGAAAGTCATTGCTTGTGGTATAGCTGATTTTATAATAAAGAAGAAAGTGAGTTTAAAGTTGGTTTAATCTTTGTGTAAGACAGGGTAGCTTTGGCAAACCTGGGACTTGTTATGTGGAAGAGCTGGCCTCAGATTCACAGAGATCTACCTGCTTCCACCTCCTGTGTGCTGGGATTAAAGGCAGGAAGAATTTTTGACTTTTTCTGTGTGCTAATTCTCAATCTTAAGACCACTCATAACAAAATTACATAAATATATGTAATGCCAAAAGGAAAAAGATAAAAAAATCATTCTAATCATTAGCAATTCACCTAATATTTAGAGACAAGTGCTATCTTACTAGTAGAAATTTTCCTTAGACCCAACAAAAAATGAGATGTTAGTCAAGTTTTTATTTTGACTGAAAATAGCAAAATGTAAGCTGCAGGGACTAAAGCTGCACAAGTCAATGTTGATGTTTAGCTTTCGTTTTCCCTTGTTTAACTCAAGCAGACTTGATNTGAACAATATCACATGCTCCCTTATCATCCATCAAGTGTGTGCTGGATCATTGGAAAAATGAACTTCAAATGGCCAAATACAACAAAGTCACCATGTCCAGCTTCGGAAACAAACCTCAAGAGACTTAAATTATGCTGCAAGTTATTCAACCCTCTCCTGCAAACCTTTGTACATGGCAGGTACAGAATCCTTTCCTTGAAAAATTGTATGGAGCCTGTGGAAATGCTTCCAGAAGATAGATAAGACACACATTGATTTATTTTATTTTTCAAAATGTCCTGCTTTTNACTGCCTACTTGGTAAGATAACTTCTCCACTGAAAGGTATAAACAGAATTTCTATTTTAACAATAAAGACTTAAGTCACTCAAAATCTCTTACCAAACTAACAACAATATTGTCAGAGCCAAGAATGTGGACCAAATGCAAATGAAGAGTTTTTCTGCTAATTTTAACCAATTGTACAGTATACATTCTTTATATTTTCTTTCAGTAAAATTTATTTTTATTTTTAGTTATGTATATATGTTGTGTCTGTGTAGAGTTCTGTGCATATAAGTATAGTTGGACATAGACACCAAAAGAGGATGTTGAATCCCATGGAACTAGAGTTACAGGTAGTTATGAGTCACTCAATTTGGATTCTGAGAAATGAACTCTTTTACTCTGAAAAAGCAGGGCCCACTCTTGACCACTAAACCATCTCTTCATTCTCCACATTCTTTACATAGTCTAAGAAAATCTATCTCTAGCCAGAGTACCATTTCACCAATGTTTCATTAAATTTTTTAAATTAAACCCTACAAAGCCTTGAGATTATCAAATTAGGATATGGCTCTAATTTTTTGACCATATCTTAATAAAGGTGTATTTCTATGTATTTTTAAATCTTCAAATCATTTTTAAATGTGTATAATTTGTTTCATTTTGTATAACCCCCTCCAGAATCATTGCTTCACTTAGAACAGAAACTCTCATTAAGAGGTTTCTCATTTAGAGGTTCTGATTTATGAAAAGGAGTCTATTCTATGACTATGTATATTGAACATAATGAGTTATAAGCAATTGAGATGGCTGTTCTCTAGTTGTACTATCACCTACTCCATTTTCATTATCTACAAGATTAAATTTCAAATAATATAGAAACAAAGGAGCATAAGAGAGCTAACTCATACTCTGAAATGGTCATAAAATCTCTCAATTATTTAATGCCAATCACCTAAAATTCTAGGAATTGGATTTATCTAGAAAACTATCTAAACAAAGACATGTTATATACAACATGATACCTTGATTGACCTCACTTTACTTAGCAGAGAAAGGCCAAAATGCAATTGACCCTAAAATGAGCTCCATTTGTAGAGGCTATGTCACAGCAAAAGTAAAATAAATAACCTACAGCCTATGAATTTTCTATATCATCTACTCTATCATCTAAGAAGAGTTAGTCCTATAGAATATCATATGACACACTAAACTCTTTAGCATGTGATTGAACCAGACGTGAATTAGGAATATCTCTTAAAAGTTTATATTTTGGACATCTGATCCTAAGATGGTGTGTTGTGTTAGGTTTGGGTTCCTCTTATAGTGAGAGAAAATGAGTTGCTAGTGGGTACACATCATGGGTATAGCCAGCTCTGGTTCTGATCTAAACTCTATTTCTTGATCTACTGAGGAGTGAGTGAGCAGACTCGTGCTCACATTACCATTGCGAGAAGTTCAGTGTTGCGTCCATGACTTATAACTATAGGGGACAAAGTCGTCTCAAACTATGATCCACAATAAATCCTGCTTGATTTTGGTTGTTCCTTTTCAGGGACTTGATCAAAGCTGTGAGAAGAATAACAAATAAGGTATGTTAGCACTGAATTATGGAGTTGTTGTAATGAACTAGAGCATGTGATTTGTAGGTTTTTGGGAACTGGTTTGCAGGAAGAAAGAAAAGTTTGGAGTTGTGAATCAGAGAAGACATGCAGTGCTATAGGGAGAACTTAATGGGTGATTCTGATGGGAATGTGGATGACTCAGATACCAAGAGAAATATGGACAGTAAACACTCAGCTTCAGTAGAGAATGATGACTTTTTGGTGAGATTTGGTTGGAGACCATTTGATTACATTCTGGCAAATAAACTAGATATATTTAAAATTTGAATAGGTGTGAATTGAGAAATAATGGACTAGTTTATTTAGCAAAGAAAAATTTAAGATGACATAGAATTTGGGCTTTCATATAGGTATTGCTTACTCCCTATATCAAGATTTATAGTGAGAGAAAACAGAACGTGGTGCAGGATGTGAAAACATTCTATTTCATTCAAAAAGAAACCTGAGTAAATTTAAATGTATGGGCAAAGTGGCTACAGACAAAGCTGTTGTGATTATGGAAGAGACTAGAATAATTAATGAAATCTCATGCCCTTCACTGGCACAATAGGAAACGGGCTTTGAGGACAGAACCCCATTCATAAAAGGCTCTAACATATAAACATGCACTCTTTTAAAGGAAAAAAAATATATATAAGAGGTACACTCCCTTCCCTCAAAACCTCCTTTGCACCGTGTGCGAATCAAAATATCCAGATCAACACTTTCCTAGTGCAGTGAGGGATTACTCAGAAGTCACTATGGCTGCTGTGAAAGGATACTGGGCTCCATTTAGGACTGGCATGAAAACTTGGCAGCAATGACCATACAGCGATGTTCTTCCTGCTATATAGACTGTAAGAGCTATGGATTCAGAGAAGCTTGCATCAGGACTCAAGGGGCTACTGAGGACAGGCAATGCAGGCTCAGATAACTTGCAGATAGCTCTGAGTAAGCTTTGCGTGAAAANATGAAGGTGAATCCCAACTGCAATGGAGATCCTAGGTAGGTTATTAGAAATGGGAGAGATCAGGGACATTGGTTGAGGAAAGTTTTACGTGCTAAGTAAAGTCTGTTCAAGTGCGCAAGCCAGAAGACCTATAGGGGTGAGGCTACCTGGGCCCATTGTAGCCTAGGATGCTTGACATGGAATTCAGGATTTGTTTTCTCAGCTTGGTATTATTATTATAATAATAATAATAATAATTATTATTATTATTATTATTATTATTATTATTATTTCTTTACTATGTCTGCAGTACTCCACTTTGAAATAGTAACACTTCTTAACTGAGTGTCATTGGGTATTGAAAAGTTTAAGACTTGTTTTCTTTTTGCTATTGTTCAGTGGCTCACAGTTAAGAAATTGCTAAGACTCTCAGAAGAGACTTTAGATTTGGTCCTTTGAACAGTATTGATGTTCTAATAATATAGAGATATTTGAAGTTAGTCTAACATATTTTGGATAATAAGAATGTAATAAGCCAAAATTTTGTGAGTGGCAGAATGTGATGGTTTAAATGGTGCGCCTTTAATCCCAGCACTCGGGAGGCAGAGGCAGGCGGATCTCGTGAGTTCGAGGCCAGCCTGGGCTACCAAGTGAGTTCCAGGAAAGGCGCAAAGCTACGCAGAGAAACCCTGTCTCGAAAAACCAAAAAAAAAAAAAAAAAAAAAAAAAGTCAAGGATGCCCTACAGATATGTTTTCGAACATTGTTGCCCAACTTGTTCAATGTTACAATGGCAGGATTTCCCAAGCCTTTTGTAGCTAAATACATCCCCATGTCCTCTGGATCCTAGAAAATTTATTATTGGATTTCTGGGTTTAGTTTTGCTTCACTATTTTTCCCCAGATTGTTAAGACACAAAGTGGCCTACCAAATGACAATACTGCTGACAATATCCTAAGACGGCAGCCCAAGCCCAACCAGGCCAGATTTTTACTGGGTAAAGAGAAGGATTATTATTANGAAAGCAGAAACCTAAACTCAGCATTCCTCCTGAACCTTGTAATGTGGGTTTCTATTTGTCAGAAAAACCACTACTTTCCTTTTCTGTCCTCTACAGTCAACTGATAGGGACAAAGTGCATGTTGCTCCCAATTAATCCAAACACCCTGCACTAGCTCAAACACAGCACCCCATACCCCTACTGACTATCATATAAACCCTGCTTGTTTTCCTGTAGAGCTGCTGTCAACATACTAGCCTCATGGGACAGTTCAGCAGTTTGTCCCCCAATAAATGATTTTTCTACCCACAGAGTGGTCTAGTTCAGTGATTTTGCTGTACTCATTTATACTGATTACTGTCTTATTCTTCCCTTTTGAGTTGGGAATGTTGATCCTTTCCTGTCTCGGATGTTCATAATTGTTTTTAACAGTGGCTCACAGCTGAGTCTGACTTTAGCCTCAGAAGGTACTTGTGAACAATGTCAAACAGNTAAGGTTTATAGAGAATTCTAGATGTAGACTAAAATCCATTTGATCTTAAGATGATGACTTAAACTTTTAGGATCAAGAGGAAGGATATTTCATTAGGAGATGACTCCCAAAAGTCCAGTGATTAAATGCTTGGGTGTGGTGTTATTGGGAGGTACAGAAGATGGCACTTGCTGAAAACAAGTTAGGTTATTAGGAAAACGTCCTTGAAGAGTATCAGGGACCGCAGTGTGTTCCTTTTTTCATTGTTTCCAACCTATATAATTGATTTTTTTTTCTGGATTGTGATTAGATGAACAAGCCTTCTCTGTAACACACTTTTACCATGATCTACTGTGCTTTCACTGGGTCAAAGCAACAGAGATAAGCAATCACAGACTAGAAAATATGGAAGTTGTAAGCCATAATTTCACTCTTTCTGTCTTCATTGCTATCTCAATCATTTTGTCATAGTGATATAATGCTAATACACTGAAGGATAAATATTTTCTCTTAGGTGATTATGCAAGAGCAGTTCTATGGTTTGGAGTCCATTAGATTTCNTTATTAGGGACAGTTTATACTGTTGAGTAAATGAAGGAAGTAGATATTAGCTAGATTGTTTTAAAGCAATAAAAAAAAACCAATAAAGGACACTGAAATCATTGTAGAAGGATCTAGAAAAGTACAATTGGAGACCACGTGATTGGTTGTTTTCCTCTTGATACAATGTTAGCTTTCTGTCCTGGACAGATATGTAGAAAATCGTTTAAAAAAGAAGTTTATGGGGATGGAGAGATGGCTTAGCAGTCAAGAGCACTGGCTGCTCTTCCAGAGGACCCAGGTCCAATTCCCAGCAACCACATGGCACCACAACTGTCTGTAACTCCAGTTCAAGGGAATCATGTACTCTCACACCTCACAAGGGAATCATGGCATGCACTCAGGCAAAACATAAAATATTTAATAAAGAGTATAATTAAATATTTAAAAAAAGAAGTTTGCATCATGCCATCAGAAGAAAAGAACTGAAACAATACTTCAGGTTTGATCTACAGATCTCTGTTTCCACTGCCACAAACAGTACAGTGGGGACTCCAGAAATATAAGATGGCTACTCTTGGGACATTTGATCTTGTGTGTATAGGGGTAGGGGTGCGGGGAGTTCAAGTATCTTGTCCTACACACAAAAATATCAATTTGGGAACAATGAAAATACTTTANATTCTATCTAGAAAAGTATTTGCATGTGAGAATGTGTTTCAATTGCTATAAACTAGGCACTAATACCATAGATCTTCTTTTATAATGATCCTTTTATTGTCCTTCATAGAAATACCATAAATCTTTTCATTGGTGGAACAGTCCTCACCTTGCTGTGTGCCCCATGAAGTATTAGTCTACTCTCTGCTACTATACATGTTCCTCCTCTCTCGCCTTGCAAGACTTACATCATGGATGTGGATCAAACATACTATTCCTTTCAGAAATTCTTCTTGTCCCCATTAATATATGGAAAATAGTTATGTGAAATACCAAAAAAAAAGACCCAAAATTGTCATTCAGCTCTTGGGGAATATAAGGAAGTTTTGGTGATCTCATAGCTCAGGCTATTCTTGCTAGTGTTTATTTCTATAGTTGTTAATTTTCTAATATAATATTTCTCAATTGTTGCTGTTTCAGGCCAAAATGAAATCTCATTTACCAATTAATAAGGGTTATAAAGCGATATGCTTTAAGACTGATATTAACACTTTCACCTCTTTTTTTCTCATTTAGTGCTCATAGACATCTGTAAAATACCTTTGCAGTTTCAGATATTAAATAATGAAGACTTATGTATTATAAGAAACTTGAATAAAGTATCCAATAAGAACCAAAAGGGGAACTTAACCTATGTCTCTGATGTAAGAAAGCTGCAGACAATAATTATGTATATTTATAGTTATATATTTATTTTCATATATATCCTTATACAAAATTGTTTTTGTCTGCTATGACAAAGTAGTGCAGACTAGGTAAATTATAAACCACAGACATTTATTTATCGTAGATCTAGACCCTGAGAAGTTCAACCTCAGAGTGCCATAACCTTTGGTGTTTGATGTAAGCCCATTTCCTGGTTTATAGGTGACACCTCTGGGCTATGTGCTTGCTTAGTGGAAGAGCTTCTTTTAAAAGATTCCAATTGCATCAGTGAGAACCTACACTCATGAAATAGCAACTCTCAGTGTTACACTTTCTAAATTCTATTTTTATTGTTTTGATGAGTGGTTTTAAACACGATTTTGGTGAAATAAAAGCATTATATCATTCTTATACATACATGTATGTATACATAATTTCAAATATGTGTATATGTATATATTAAGGTGCACCACAGAACACACACTATACTGTATTTTTATGTCTAATATTTTCTCTCGCAATATCAATTATGTAGAGAATATAAAATGTTTCATCAGAACTTGGATTGGGTGATTTAATGTGGAAAATACAAGGCAATTGCACCTTCTACTTTCCGTGGAAAGAGACTCAAATATCTGTAGTTTGGACTTTTAGGGAAAAATGATCTTGACATGTTAAANCTTTTTTCAGTTGCAACACTGATACTGAGAAAATAAAATACACTTACATAAATTACATCTCATAATACACTGATTTTCTATCAACATGTTCACTCTTTAGTAGCAGTAACTATGCTGAGTAAAAGTTGTCAGAACAAAACAGTATCAGCCCTCAAAGATAACATGAGATTCCATGGCTGCACAGCATGTCTTCAGAATGCTATGTACACTAATCTGGAAAGAGCTAAACAAAATCCTCTTCGTGTAAGATTAACATCTGGTGATAAAGAGTGATAAAGAGAGACCAGTGAGCAGTTATCCTCCAGGCCATCCATGTCATTCCCAGGCCTACAGAATAGAACCTAGGGAACTCTATCCATACTAATCCCATGAAGCAGAATGGAAGATTTAGTTGATTCATCACTGTGGATACTTACTGGTATGANATGACCAAGTGTAGAGTCAGATTAGGTACTAGTCCTGGCTGGACTATGTATTCTGAGTGGTGTAGTTCTAAGGAAGGTATTAAAATGATACAGATTTATTTCTTTGTGTGTAGATAAAATTAAAAGGTATGGCTAAATATTCATGAAAAGTGTGTTTCACTTTTCTCAAAGTAACTTTTTGAATTATAGTAACNCCTTTGTGGCAGGGGCACACAAAGCTGTCAAGAGGATGGTGTCATCTGACTCTGGTGGTAAATTGTAAATTGGTAAATTCTTGTAGATTTTGTTTGACATTATCATTAACACATTTCCCATGGGCAAATGTCTCTGCATGTTCATTATTGTAATAAATATGCTCACTTCTATAATATAGCATTAAAGTAGTACCACTGAGACCATCGGGAAAATCTTTGAGTTATGTAACATTTCGAATGCAGATATCCCTAGCTTTATTTTTGTCTCCTGGAAACTACAGATGATATGACAGAACAGAACCTTCCTGAACGTGATTGTTATTTCTTTGCTAAAGCAAGGCACAAGTGAAAAAACAAAACAAAACAAAATACAAAACTATCATTTGGAGAACTCTGCTGGCATTAGAAAAAGTGTATTGTTTTCTTTATACCAATGTATTTATTTTTGATATGTTGGAAAATGTAAATTGTAACTTGAGAAACAAGAGTCCAACTGTAGTCTCTACAGAAGACTTTCTTTGTCTATATTTGTCACAAAAGAGAGTCATTCTTATGAAACTCATAGTTAAGGATACAGTTTCAGTTGAATATCAGTAAATCTTTTTTGTTTTTCTTACATGGAAGCTACAATGGTAGTGTTTGTAGTATTGTTAATATATAAAATAATAATTTATTTTAAAAGGCAATATGCTCTTAGATGATTTTGTTTGAACCAATCCACTTTCATCTATGACGCTTATCTGAATGAAAAGCTAACTTCTTTGAAGAACATTAAATCTACATGAGAAATATAGAGTCTGCTAGTCATTTTCTGTGAAGACTAATTCTAAATAAATAGATTTCTAGTAGTTAAATTATGAAGCTCCATAGAAGGTTAGTTAATTGTTTATGCTATTTTAGAATTAAAAATATGCAGATGATTCAGAGTGGCTATATGTAAGATGAAGTCTTAAAATATTCACAAGGAATTTGAAAGCATTTTTAAGGATGCTTAGAGCATTTATAAAAAATGCTTATTTTACAGGTAAGCAACTTGTTACAGGTAAGCTTACAGGCTAGTTCAAAATAAAGTGAATTTGGAGTCTTTGTCTAGGTTGATTTCAATTTAGTGTCAGTCCCTTGATGATTTCTATTAATCTCAGCCTGTCACTAAGCATTGAGAAAAGGAAGCAGATGTTATGAAACAAAGAACATTAAATACAAAGAAAGAAAAGAATTTAGATGAAAAATACATCAAAGCGCAAATTTGCTTCAAGCACAGGGAAATTTAACAAAATGCTCCAACTTTCTTTCTCTATAAAAGGCTTCCGTAANTCACACCGAAAACACTATTGCCAACAAGTTGATCTGCACTTACCTCAAATGTTCTTTGCATGTGTGAGTTTTGTTTTTTTGTTTGTTTGTTTGTTTTTTGTTTTTTCCCATTCTCTCCTCAAATCACTTGAGTCTTTGGCTTTACCACCTTCTTATTTCACAGAGATACTTCCATTACAATTTTAGGGCCAGAGAGTCGGCTCAGTGGATAAAGATACTTGCTACTAAATCCTGCCAGTGAGAGTGTAAACTCCAGAGCTCATGGGAGAAAACTAAATCCCAAAAGTTATACTCTGAATGCCACATGTGCAAGCACATGTACAACACACACACACACACACACACACACACACACACACGCATATGCACACGCACATGCACACACACACACTGAATAAATAAATAAAATAAATAAATAAAATGGAAAGATTTCAATTTTATAAATGATTTTGACATGAATGGTTGAACTTTTTCATTTACCTTTCTCAGTATTTGTTTCTTGTATATTTTTGTTGCTACTTCCTTCTCAAAATACTGTTGCCCCTGTCTTATGCTTATGGCTTTCTTCAAATACCTCTGGAAACTTTCAACTCTCATTTGTTGATGATTTTTCCTTATAAAGGCATTTGAAAATGGAGTCCTACAAAGTTTTTTCTTCGTTTATTTTACTTTCTCTACATCCTAGAAGCTCTCATTCATTGCATGATTCCAATTTATTCTCTACACAAGACCATTTATGTTATTATCCCAAATCATACTTCAGTATATAAGAAACCTAATGTCCATTCATCTTACCTTATTATGTATATATGCCTCTAAGTTCCTTTGAAGCTCACTACCTGTGGTGGTTTGAATGAGAATGGCTCTTATAAGCTCATATATTTCAATATTTGGTGCCCAGTTAGTGGAACCATTTGGGAGAGTTTAGGAGGTGTGGCATTAATGGAAGAGGTGTGTCACTGGGTGCAGGCTTTGAAGTTTCAAAAGACTTGTGTCATTTCCAGTTAGCTCTCTCTGATTCATGCTTCTGGATCAAGATGTGAGCTATCTGCTACTGCTATAGTATCATACNTGCCTACCTATCTGTTGCTATGTTACCCAGCACAATGGTCATGGACTGTCACCCTCTGAAACTGTAAGCCCCAAGTAAATTATTTCTTTTATAAGTAATCTCAGTCACGGTGTTGTATTAGGGCAATAGAAATTTACTAAGATACTTCCTAAAATTAAATCTATCATCTTTGTCCTTGAATATGAATTGAAAAATGATGTTCAACTGCTATGTCTTTATGTTATTAAAAATGAACTGTATTGCCAAATGACTATTTACATGGGTTTCATAGAAAACTTACTTCAGAAATATTTTCCTCTTTATCAAGTTTCTGTCACATACTAATGATATCTGACACTGGTATTTNAAATAGCTTTGACAAGAAGAAAAGAACAATATTCTGAACTGCGTATAAATATGCCATCCAGTATTACTTAAAATTATCAAATATTTGTATGTTTTAATAAACTTTTAATTTATAAAATACAATGTAAAAGACTAGGCTCTCCATCCAATGGAGCTTAATCTAATGGGAAGATAATATAGAATAAGTATACATACAAATATACTAATTTCAAAATATCTTCAAACATTATGTAGAAATTTTGTGAAGGCTTTAAAGGAATTTAATGTTGATATAGATTGCATGTAGGAACAATTCTTTAATGACTCAGTGGTTCTGATGAGAACAAATTTGTAGAATGATTTAAGATATCAAAGATCAGTCAGAGCAACTGGTGCAAGGTACAGAGATCTAAACAGCCTAGCAGAACAAGGCAAGGCTTAGAGCTCATATCTGAAGAAAAGTGAATCAGGGGGACAGGAAACTGTTGTTGGACAACTTACAAAACAAAACTAAGGTGTGCCAGTGTGTGTGTGTGTGTGTGTGTGTGTGTGTGTGTGTGTGTGTGTAAGAAACAACTTTACATACTCATGAAAGGTCCTTATCTATGGGAAGTTCATAGTCTACACTTAGTGTAATAGAAGGCAATTGGGAGTAGTCAGATTAAGGTCAGTCCTTTGAAATTCTTACTTAGGTTAGTCAGAAATAGAGTGTCAGTATTTCTCTGGTGGCAAAATCTGAGAGGTATGATGAGAAGCAGTTAGAAACTATAGCACCAAAATGTGTAGATGTGAAACAACAATACAAAATAATCCCAGCAGTAGGAGAGAAAGAAGAATGAAACACAGTATCGGTATTGCACTCACTATGCATTAAGTCATAAGGAGTCACTTCAAATGTTCTTATATGACAACAACCAAGCNCAACTTTTCTTGGCCCTCTCTTTCAGGTTTCTTAATACATGGCAATAAAATGTTGGCTAAGCATAAGTCATCATACATTTCAATGAAGCAAGAATTGCCTTCCCAGACCACAGTTATTTGCAGCACTCCACATCATGATCCACAGGTTAAAAAACTGAATCTCTCTATGATTTGCTAGCTTCTGACCACCTACTACCCAAACTTCCCTATCACATTGTCTCTAGCAAGGGAGCTTTCTTCATCAAAATAGTCCCACTGGTAGACAAAAAAGAGATTACTAGTAAGGCACAATTCATAATCTTTACAAACATAGCCTTTGAAGTGATATTTCATACATTTGATATATCCAGTTTATTAATAACAGGTCACTAGTTCCATCTGGTACTCAAAGGAATATTTATGAGACTAGAGTACCTAGTTGTTTGGATCATTTGTAATGATTTTAAATAAGTCCATACCATAATCTCCCATAGGACGTAGACACCAATTACACATTTGTCAAGTCCCCAAAGTCTTACTCTATCATAACCTCAGCTCAAAGAATAAGAGTCAGGTCTAGACTCTGGGAGAGTACTTATCAATCTATGTGACTTGTCACTACTCAGGTTAGTTCTATGACACTTCCTCATGATGAATAGAGAAGCATCACCTNTACAAGTGTACTTACTACCTTCCTTGTCCTCATGGAAGGGCTGATAGCTGGTGGTTCCTTGGTGGCAACAGCAAGAAGTAGCTGTTTTTCTGTTTTTCTNGTAAGGATTTGGTTTTGTTAAAAATACTTCNTTTAATTAAGAAAAACAAAAACAAAAACGTGTTACTAAAAATTCAAAGCAGAAGGTAGCAGGAATAAGGAACAACAAGGCCAGTGAGATGGCTCAGCTGGGAAAAGTGCTTGCTACAAAGACTGATGACCCAAGTTTTATCTCTAGAACCCATGCTAAGGAGAGAAACAACCGAGAGTTGCCTCTGACCACCACGAGTGCCATGGCATGCCTGAGATACTCACCCCACCTACACACATGCTGAATAATGTGTTTTTTTAAAGCAGTGTAACAATGTTCAAGATTGTGATGGAAATTCTCATGACAGTGTTTACTCATAAGCAAAGTCCTACCATCAATTTGCTCTGGTTGAGGGTTTTGTTTTGGAAACAAACAAAAAACAATAAAAAAGAAAACTCTCCTTAACTTTTCATGCTTCTTCTACCCTATTTATCNTAATTTAGTACCATAACTTCAAATATCTTCTTATGGGTAAGTTTCAAATACCTTTTCAGTCTTCATATAACCNTAGGATATTTTTATTATTATTATTTTGTATCTTCTCTGGGCTATGTCATTGGCATCTTGTATTATGTATGTCTAAATCTAAATGTTTTAGGTTTTGTTTCTATCTGAAATCCATATTTACTGGGTGACCCCCAAATGTTTCCACTCTACCAGCTGCTCAGATCTAAAAAGTCAATTATTGGACTCTTCTTTCTTTGACATTCCCACTGATCCCCTAGACAATCAAAATAAGTATATCTTCAAATTCATACTAAATCTATGCACTAAATCCTGTCCCCTTCCACACCATTCTGTGCTGTGCTGCTAATTCTTATAAACAGAGATTGGAGTAGAATTTAAATTCATTTCTCTTCTATTCCTGGACTCGAAGTCTAAGGCCATTATGATTCTTTAAATGTAAGTCTGGTTATATTAAATCTGAGTATTCCAAAAGGGTACTTTATATTTTTAATAAACCATGTGGAAATCCTAGCTCTGGAGGCATTGGCTTTGCTCTACTTCCCTGAGCAGAATGCACCATTAGCATTTATTTCCAGCATTGCCTGAATACAAGTGTGNCACTAAAGATACTTTTTAGACATTTCTATCATTATCAAAAACTGATATTCAAGAATGAACTCTTTCTAAATGTTATCAAAATATTTCACGTTACCCAACAGAAAAATAAATGTTTATTCTCTCACTG
Organism: Neotoma lepida; assembly: GCA_001675575.1. Classification (NCBI taxonomy): domain Eukaryota; kingdom Metazoa; phylum Chordata; class Mammalia; order Rodentia; family Cricetidae; genus Neotoma; species Neotoma lepida. The sequence continues at coordinate 43,618 of LZPO01066535.1, forward strand.
ATTATTCTTTATGTCTTCAAAGACAAATGTAAAAANATACTTAAATACCAATCNGCAATATATCAAAAGACAGAAATATTCCAACACCTTGGCCTGAACAGTTAGCTCAATTACCTATTGCTAATGTGTTCATTTGGGCAATATTCCCTTGTGAATGACATCTTTTATGTCCTCGGTTAGAGCTTTATTTAGTTCCTCCATATATCNCTGTATTACAGTCAGTCCCCTATTTGTGGCCTCCCCATCGACCTCCAAGANCATACCATATATGGGCTTGAAGGTTCTTGAAGTCTTTTGGTAGTAACAGAGGTGACTATAGTTCAATAAACTGTCAGGAGAAATGGAGCTGTAATTTATTAACAGTATACTCTGACTGGGAAGGTTTTCCTGCTTTGAAGAGAAATTTGAAAAGTAATGTGATNGACTGCCTTCCCACTGTAGAGTGTAAAAGTAGAGTGTAAAAAGCTCTTTTTGTTTGTAACTTATTGTTACTTTCAGTCTTTATGTTTCAAAGGTTTTAGATTGCTCCTGAGAGTTTAGAATTTATCTGTCCAGAACATTACAATGTCATAAAAAAGGAGAAAATATCCCCAAGTTCAAACTTCTATTTTCTATAATAAAGGACTAAAAATCCCACAGAACTCATTCTTCATGGTAGAATTGTGTGCCCCACAAGCTGAGACGAAGCACAAAGAACTGCACGCATCTCCTCTCCTTCAGTTCCCAGCAGTTTTCATTTTCAAGCAACCACTACAAAGTTCCTTTTTCCAGTTATTAAGATGAATACAGGGAAGATTTAATGCTCCAGGGCATTTCGGTGTTAAAAAAAATCATATCACCTGAATAACTAATGCAGACCTTAATATGATATTCAACTTTATGATTCTGGTATGAATGGATAGAAAACAGATAGATTGCACTTGAATACCTACCAAAATATATTTGACATCTCAACCTATAAAGTCATCTTTCACCTAAAAAAAAAAGAAAGAAAGAAGATAGATGCCTTTTTATATGCCAGGGTGCCTGACTTATGACAACNTCTGTGTTTATCCGTACCAAATAACACTAACAAAAAAACAGAACAAAACAGGGACCCAACCAACCTACTCAAATGACAGGTACAGCTTCTGAATTTTGATGGGAAATTTTATACGTGTCTGACATTATACCTGTATCTACTGATAAAACAGTTATAAGGAATGTCTGGAGACATGAAGAACTTGAAAGCCTATGAAGGCATGTGTTCCACTGTGCATTAGGCTAATGCAAGGATGCTTTACGGAGGTGGATCAGTCAAGTCCGTTGGGATAAGAAGACCTTATCCTCTGTGATAATCATTTCAAAACAACAAAAAGTATAACCCTCTTAAGTCAGCAGCACTGTGAAATGAGCAGAAATTACTTTTGTATTTATACCCTCCCAAGATGTTCAAATTCAGTAACTTGAAAAGCAAAAGTCTGAACTGGCACCTGTAAAGGTGAGACACAGAGTCATTTTAGTTCAAGATTTGCTCACATTTTTTGTTTCCCTTGGAAAAGGTAATTTCAGAATTTCTCTGCCCATGTCAGTTACGGCAATAATGCACTGCACGAAGTACAACTTAAGATAAAAATTGGAATCTTCTCTTTTCTACCCTGCTCAGTAATACAAAAGAACCTAGTTATCTAATTTGGGTTTTTACTTCAAAACAACATTATTTCTTAAAACCAAACCAAACAAAAAAAGAGGTGGAAGATTATGCTTCCTTTTCTAGATTTCAGTGGTTGTGAGACCACCAAGATATACATGACTTAAGATAAATATTGTGCATGTGTGCTCTGTGCATGTGTATATGTTTTATGAATACATGTACANATGCATGTAGTGTGGAGAAGTTGACAAGGACTGTCTTCCTCAGTCCTTATATGACATTTTTTTTGAGACAGTNTCTCACTGACTGTGGAACTCACAGATCCAGCTAGACTAAATAGCCAATGACCTAATGGGATTTGTCCGTCTCCATTTGCCAGTTCTGGAACTATACAGCATATGCCATGTCACCTGGCTTTAGTATAGGTGTTGGGGTCCACTTCAAGACCTCCTTAAGCACAGCAAGNACTGTACTGNCTGAACCAACCTCCCAGGCTCTAAAACATATTTACATTTTATTTTACAAGTTAAGAATATCTACCTGTAGGGTGAAATGCAAGCGGTACATCTGAGCTTAAAAGCTGATTTCAGGTGATTCTGTAACAGGAAGCTGGAAGTGGACACCCTAGCCCTAGATGGGACACAGAACTAAAATTTCTAATAATCTGGAAATATTTATAGCTTTCTCCCTTCCAAAATTTTTAAAGTTTTATTTATTTTCTTTTATGAGTGGTTTGCACAACATATTTGAAGTGCCAGTGGGGGTCAGAAGAGGCCATCCAAGAGATGGCCTTTGAGGTTTCCTTCTGTTTTAAGGTACCAAAACCAAATTCCCTAGAATTGGAGTTAGGGATGGTTGTGACCCACCATGTGCATGCTAAGAACCAAACCTGAGTTCTCTGCAGAAGCAGTTCTCAACCACCGAGCCATCTTTCCAACCTCGAGGTTACCAAAATTTTAATCTTCAAATATGCTTCCTTTTGAATATTTTCACAAGTCTCATTACTTGCAATCTAATTCTTAAGAATGATTCTTGTAGCATGAGGCAATTATTTCATTGAATTTGCTCCTGAAAAAGCACCTTTTGACATTTGTAGGATGATTTTTGTACTTGTCCCATAAATGCACCATTCCATGGTTACCTCCAGTCTTGACTTGTGTTTTCACATAAANTATCTTCTTTAGGCTAATGCTGACAACTTCCAGACTTGGAAGAAATGTTGTTTTCCAAGTCTCTTAATCATCCTATTAATAAGCTGTTCCTGCCCCGATAGATATTATAGAAATGAGTGAACATGGAATGGCCAGCTCCACAAGGATAATTTCTTAGTCAAATTATACTCTGTACTTAGGAGGATACAATGTGCCCTGTAGGACTCCCCATTTGGAAGTGTTTTTCAGCCTCCTACTCAAGCAGTCTAGTTAGCCAATTTGTTTGCCAGCTTCAAGGGGGGAAAAGCCAGTAGAAATGTAGTTAGGTTTGCTTTTCTAGATTTCGGTGGTTATGCTAGTACAAACATGCAGAAACATTATTGTCTTCAGGAATACAGGGAAGGGGCTATAGATGGCAGACTTTGTATCATTCTTATAATAAAGAACTTCATGTTTCCCACAGAAGAAATGATTGGCTCCTTTAATAATTCTATGATCTGCCAGGGAAATGAAGCTTAATGTTCAACAATGAGCAAGAAATATGTGAAGCCTTGGTAAGGCAAATTGTTTAAGTCACGTTTGCGTAGGAGTAGAATAGGAAGGAATATAGCAGGAATGCCTTCAAGGCCCCATAGATGGTTCAAAATACTAGTTCTTTGTTGTTTTTTTTAAAATATTTTTCTATTTATTTTACATACCAACCACAGAACCCCCTCTCCTCTCTCCTTCCTCCTCCCACCCACCCAGCTGCCCCTGATTCCACCTCCTAGTCCCACCTTCTCTAAGGAAAGGCCTCCCATGAGGAGTTAGCAGAGCCTGGTACATTCAGTTGAGGCAGGTCCAAGACCCTCCTCCCTGCCCCAAAGCTCCGCCAGATGTCCCACCATAGGCACTGGGCTCCAAAGAACCAGCTCATGCACCAGGGATGGATCCAGATCCCATTGCTTGGGGGGCCCCTAAACAGTTCAATCTAAACTACTGTCTTGAGTATCCAGAGGGCCCAGTCCAGCACCATGGGGGCTCCACAGCTATTGGTCCACAGTTCATGTGCTGTCTCTTATACACATCTAGATGTGTATAAGAGACAGGGCCGTCTCTGTACATTTTCCCATTGTGATCTCGATGTCTCTTGCTCATAGAATCTTTCCTCTCTCACATCAATTGGACTCCTGGAGCTTGGCCTGGAGCCCGGCTGTGGATCTTTGCATCTGCTTTCTCAGTCTCTGGATGAGGGCTNATGGGGGCTCCTCAGCTATTGGTCCACAGTTCATGCNTCTCCACTAGTTCGGTTGGCCATCTTTGTACACCTTCCCATCATGATCTTGTTGTCCGTTGCTCATAGAAGCCCCCTTCTCTCCCATGGACTGGACTCTTGGAGCTTGGCCTAGTGTCCAGCTGTGGACCTCCACTTCTGCCTCCATCAATCTCTGGATGAGGGCTCTATGATGACAGTTAGGGTATCCATCCATGTGAATACTCACTGGAATAGGCCAGTTCAAGCACCCTCTAGATTATTTCCAGTAGTCTAAGGTGGGGTCATCTTTGTGGATTCCTGGGAACCTCCCTAGCATTCTGTTTCTCTCTATTCCCATGATGTCTTCATTTATCATGTTATCTCTTTCCTTGCTCTCTTACTATGTCCCTGTTCCAGCTTGAACCTCCCATTCCCCTATGCTCTCATCCTCCANCTCTTGCCCTCCATTTCACCCCCTCACCCCCAGTCTGCCCATGTAGATCTCATCGAGTTCTCCCTCTCTGGGCAATCCATGCATCCTTCCTAGGGTCCTCCCTGGAGCTGTGTTTTGCAGTCTGGTTATCCTTTGCTTATGAATGAGAACATGCCAGGTTTGTCTTCTGGGTCTGGGTTAACTCACTCAGGATATTTTCTAGTTTCATCCATTTGCCTGCAAATTTCNTAAGGTCATTGTTTTTCACTGCAGAGTAGTACTCCATTGTGTATATGTACCACATTTTCTTGATAAATTCTTCAGTTGATGGGCATCTAGGTTGTTTCTAGGTTCTGGCTATTATGAATAATGCTGCTATGAACATAGTTGAGCATGTGTCCTTGTGGTATGATAGAGTATTCCTTGGGTATAAGCCCAAGAGTGGTATAGCTGGGTCTTGAGGAAGATTGATTCCTAGTTTTCTGAGAAACTGCCATATTGATTTCCAAAGTGGCTGTACAAGATTGCACTCCCACCAACAGTGGAGGAGTGTTTCTCCTGCTCCACATCCTCTCTAACATAAGCTGTCCTCAGNGTTTTTGATCTTAGCCATTCTGATAGGTGTAAGGTAATATCTCAGAGTCGTTTTGATTTGCNTTTCCCTGATGACTAAGGATGTTGAGCAATTCCTCAAATGTGCCACCGTCTGAGATTTTTCTGTTGAGAATTCTCTGTTTAGCTCTGTAGCCAATTTTCTAATTGGATTGTTAGATATTTTGATGTCTAGTTTTTTGAATTCTTTATATATTTTGGAGATCAACCCTCTGTCAGATGTGGGGTTGGTGAAGATCTTTTCCCATTCTGTAGGCTGTCGCTTTGTCTTATTGACCGTGTACTTGCCTTAAGAGGTCCCATTTATTAATTGTTGCTCTCAGTGTCTGTGCTACTGGTGTT
>LZPO01066535.1:51097-77797 GCA_001675575.1 Neotoma lepida
CGAAATGTGGGATGGATAGATCCATATTTACCATACATAGGAGCTTATATTGGTGGAAGAAGTATGGTATAGTGAGATGGGGAAAGAGTGCTTTGTCAAAGTCTGCCTTTTACGGAGAGATTATGAAATGGGACCCTCTCGTAAAAAAAGGAACTGTATAAAAGCATACCTTACAGACATGAAAGAATTGTCTGGGTTTGAAAATTGTTGTCCTTAAATCATTGTACCCTTGTCTATTACTTTTTAACTTTGTAATCATAAGCAGGTACCAGCTGACATAAGTACTACAAGAGCAAGATATTTCTGGCTCCATATTTAGTTAAGCCTGCAAAAATGCTGAACTCTATATCTAGAATAAGGTTATNCAGGGGATGGGAAGGTATATTTGGGGAAGCATAAAGGGGAACAACAGGGGCTTTGATAATGATCAGGATGTATTCCTTAAATTATGATGTATTTCTTAAAGTCAAAAATAGAAATCAGTAAAAAAGCTGTTCATGTAACCCTGCTCAAGTAAAACTCTGCTTAAGTATAAATAAAGACAGCCTGAGCTATTCAGCACCACTTGAGTGCAATCCACTTGGTGGTCAAAAGTTTTCCTTGCACTGACACCCCTTCCCTGTCTCAGGACCTGGACCTGAGTCAAGGCTGGACCCCAATAACTTCCATTATATAATTGGGGATTTGTTTCCATGTGAAACAAGGCTTTAATAGATCCTGTTGAACAGCTCTAATGTGGAACTATTAAAGTAATAGTCACATGAACAGCAGGATAATAATGTTTTAAAACAACATTTTTTATGGATTCTTATAAAACAACAACAACAGCAACAAAAAATAATGGAAAAGCAGGAAAACAAATACCAAAAATGGTTCCCGTGGAAATTGCCTTTCTTCTCAGCAGTTTGTTGGTATTATCCATCTAGAAAATGCTGTATGGTATGTTTTAACTTTGGTGAAATATTTCAAAGTGACATGATTTCTTTATACATTTGAGTATCATAACTGAAGTTACAACTTGTTAAAGAATGTGTAAAATATTTTTTATTAATGGCTACCAGACTACAGGTTTCTTGTTGTTTGGTGACCTTTTTTATGCTCCTCTTCTCTCTCTCTCTCTCTCTCTCTCTCTCTCTCTCTCTCTCTCTCTCTCTCTCTCTCTCTCTCTCTCTTTCGGTCTCTCTTTCATTTTAAATTTCTTGTTCTTTGTCCCTTCTAACTGTCTTTGGAATTAAATCAAGGACTGGATACATGCTAGGCAAGCACACTACCACTGAGTGACAGCTCCAGTCTTTTGATGAAAGTTTCTATTGTTGCTTCTATTCTAGGCCAAAGTATAGTAATTGGTTTAACATGGAGAAATAAAACCAACATTTTGAATACCCTGTAGCTAGAAGAGGTGGTCAATGAAGAATCACATGTAAAATTAAGTTAGAATGGTTATCAAATTAGAATGCTTAGTACAAAGAAACTGGCTTAAAATTAACTGATATGTCACAAGGTCTAAAATTTTCTTTAAAAGAATCAGTTGTGAAAGTATAAGAGAAGTGTACCCAGAGTAACAGCTGCAAATGTAATAGGAAACTTAGTGTTAATAGAATCAAAACTCAGTAAAGCACAGAATCCAGACAGACAGGGCAAATGGGTGAAACCACTTTTGTACAGTGCTGGTCTGTGCACAGTTTGAGGCTAGCCTTTGTTCTGAATGACAAGGAGAGAACATGATAAATACATGTGACCATGTAAAGCATATTATGTAGTTTAGAGGAAAGAGACTAAAAGTAAGGACAGGAACAGTATAGTTTCAAAGGAAATATTAGTATCAAATTAGAAAAAAAATGTGCTTTTTGTTCAAAGCTAAATTATCAAAGAGTAGAAGCATAAATTAGCAGTTACAATAAAGCGCTGTGTAATAATATAAACCACTACTAGAATAAAGAGGTTTATGAATGTAAATTTTATCAATATTGGTTTAAAGGCCTTGCCATCCCCCATCCCCAATTATCAGGCTACAAAAACCAAAGGTATAGGCCTGAAGCCAAAACCCACCTGGAGGTCACCCATAAACACACCTGTCCCTAGACTGTAATAAAAAGGCAACAGAAAGAAGCTGCAGCAAAAGAAAGATTAGAGATTAAGATAATAATAGTGTGCTTCAATTGGTGAACTTCGGGGAGACAAGAAAGAAAAGAGTGGGGCTAATGGTGATGGGAGGGGCCCACAGAGGAAACTCATTTCAATGGCTCTATGTTCACTGCTTCTTTCTTCTCTCTAAAACCATGGCATCATTTAAAAAGCAGCACCCGAGAAAGAAAAGTATCTAATTTACAAATGTCTTTAAGATATTCCAAAGTGTCAAGCCAATTTGATTTTTATTTGTATTTAACAAACGAGTCATTTTTTGCAGAGAAACAGAATGTTCTGGGGAGCTCTGACTTATTTTGTAAGTGTTTAAGAATTTGATAATGTCTCAGAATCTCCTGAGCTACTGGAAAAGTAAAAATTGACAGAAAAAGATAATTTTGTTATGCCAAGGAGCCTGGCAGGTGGGCAGAGTATTTGAGTGGGATGGCAATGACTTTCAATTATGTATCCTTAGACACTTGTCTGTTTCTCCTGGTGGCCTATCTAATGAATAGCTCTTCTGCAGATGGTGAGAAACTAGCATTCTTAATTGCTACCAGGCTAAAATTAACAACAATCATGAGCATTGCTAGGGGAAGAATCTGGTATAATAGAGTTCATCTGTCAAGAAAGGGAAATTGGATATTTACTTTGCCGGCATATGCAATCTGATAAGTGGTAAGGATCATTTCAGTATAAACCTCCTAATTGTTATGAGATATCGGATCTATAAAAGCAGATCTAGTCAGTGCTAAATTGTTTTCATTTCTGTAAAAACTAAGCAAATATAATATTGCTTACCTGTACCACAGTGTTAACGTTCNTCATGAGTTTAAATAACAAACTGACATCAGTAATTTATACTGTATAACTTTCCCTCCCAAGATTATAATCTATNATTTGGCAACTATTTCTCACTTGTTTCTCACCAGAGCATAGAACNCATGTTTATTGTGCAAACACATATGCAAATGTCCAAGGAATAATGACTGTCTACTGTGTTAGGTTTATTCACATTTAATCTTATCATTGTAAGTATTGTATCAGAAGCCGTTTTTTACAGTTAACTTAAATATTGGAATGATAATATAAAATTGAAGGGACAGAACAAAAATATTAGAAATTAGGGACTAAGAAAACTGAAAAAAATGCTAGAAACTGAATTTTCAGATAATCTAGAATTCAAGTGTTTTTGACATTTCCACAGATAGACTTCTGCAAGAAGATATCGGAATATTTGTTCCTAAACTCATTTCTTTATCACAGTTTTAAGGAGTGAAAACAGGAGAAGACAGCAAAAGCCAGGACAGTCTTTAAAGGACAGCTGTGTTTAATTNTTATTTCAGTGTCTAACTTCTAGAACCCATGCGTAGGATGGAAAGCAATGTTTCTCTATTGCAAATCCTTCTTTTCCCTGGTGACTGAAGCAAGGTCTTGGAGATGACAAACTTAAGGCTACTGGTGTGGAGACAGGAACCTGAGTGGGTACCCAGGCAGGTTAAAAGAATACAGTGCACACTAGAATCATCAAGGACATTGAGTTCCACTTGAATGTATCACTGATGACCACAAGTGATCAGAGTGCAGAGTTGTGAAGCTGAGTCCCAACTGATACAACTACAATATAACTCTTGTACCTGAGGATCAGGGATCATTGTGGAAAAGTGAGCAGAAAGATTATAAAACCTGGAGGAACAGGAACAGGAAGCCTGCCATGAGATTATATTTCCAAGCAATGTCAGAGAAACTATAGCCATGGTTTCTTACCAACGTGGCTTCACAAGCAAGACTTGAACATGAGTGACAACAGTAGATGTGCTAACATGGATAGNGGAAAGCTCAGGAAGCCTCAACCATAGACAAAGAACTACAGGCAAATAAGGATGCTGAGAGCCAGAGAAATAGTCTTCCCCCGAGAAGAGCTCACCAACTGGTTATTCTGAAAACATACATACAAATAACATATCAACTGAGTGGATTATACATGTATATTTACACACACACACACACACACAGAGAGAGAGAGAGAGAGAGAGAGAGAGAGAGAGAGAGAGAGAGTCCTGTAAAGGAGAATTCCAGGAAGAAGCTGTCTATATAAGTTGATTGATAAAACAGATGAGTTTAGAATGTTAGTAATTAGATAGACTAATTACAATTTCTTCGGGACTGTCTTCAGCCACTTAAAAAGCCATTTCTTGCCCACCTCTGTATCAAACCTAACATCCTCACAAACAGATGAAACTTCAGAACGCAGTTACTTAACAAATTCCTATTCTCCATCCAACAGAAAGGCTATGGATACTGTCATACAGCAGACTCTAGTTGAGTTTTCCCGACTGCTGTGACTGCCCATTTATAATATTTTCACCAGTGCATGTTTAAACTGCCTTGATTGAAATCTTCCATTGTTTTATTGCTATAAAAACTCGATGGTAACACTTCCATGTTGGAATACACAATGTAGAATAACCTAGCCCTGTGTTTCCTAGGCCTTGTTCACTCAAAATTGGCTCCAGAATAAATTCTTGTTCCCTTTGAAGCAAGAGCTGTTATTGTTGTTGTTGTTTGTTTTTGCATACACAGCACCAACCAGGATATGTCTTACTGGATCCCATCTCTCCTACATCTTTGTAGGTTTAATTNTCCTTTTGAGCTTTCTTTACTAAGCACAAAGCATATCACATTATGGATCCAAATGTAAGTGACTCAAATCTAAAAAATAAATGAATAAACTTTTTTGAAACATTTCTAATTTTCACTAGCAAATTCTCTTTATATTTGAAATTANCAAACATTAAAAATCTCTCCGTCAAAAATTTCAAAGGGGAAAAAAATCAATCATATGACTCCATCTCTATGACAACCAGTTTAAGAGCAAGCTTATTTACTGACCCAGGTAGCCTTGGTTTTAAGTCTGGTGACTTGGAATTTTTTTNCTTTTTTTTATTAAGGAATTTTTTATTCATTTTTACATACGAATCATAGATCCCCCTCTCCTCCCTCCTCCCANCCCTCCTGCCTTCCCCACTCAACTCATCCCCTATTCCCTTCTCCAACAAGTCAAGGTCTCCCTTGGGGAGTCTACAGAGCCTGGTACATTCAGGAAAGGCAGGTCCAAGCGATTTGAAATCTTTTATGTGACTCTCACCTTTCCTGTTCTGTATGTTAAAGTTGAATCTGGGAAGACTTATAATACTAAGAACTTTCCTAGGACAAACATAAAACATATACAACATGAGTTATTTGCATACAGGAATCCTGCCTCTTAACCATCTGGGTGTGAGTTAATAGCAGGATTCTTTGGACATATCCCCAGCAGTTATAGCATCTTGTGGCATAGCAAAAAAGACTTGAACAGAGCGGCTCCCTGCACTTCACGGTTTGAGCAGAAGAATACACTTGGTTAGGAAAATATATCCTCCTAAGGGTGGAAGTATGCAGGAACAAAGAGAGAATTTAGCAACTCAAATGCTGGTGAAAAGATCGTCACACAGCAGAGGTTTTCAGGGTTGTGTGCATAGCCAACTTTCCTGTTCAAGATCTCTCTGTTACATTTAGTGCTACCTGCAACTTTATCTACAGTATGTCTCATTTACATCTTAAATATCCACCCAAGGGTCATTAGACCTAAGAGTCATTAGTTTCCTATTATAATGAAACAAGTCACCTTCAGACACCCTAGGGTGCATCTGCTCCTGCACCATAGGCCTGTATTTACCTGGCCTTGGATAGGGCATTTTCCAGTACTCCTCTTTGCCAACTAAATTTTGTAATGTGTTTGTAAGGCTTTGTGCAAGGCTTTCTAAACTGCTCTCTCATCTACTCTCCTGCCTCAACCTCTCTTCATGATTATACACCTACTGGACATTTCTTGGAATGTCAGTAGAATAAAAGACACAGAAAGTGAAACAATGGTTCATCTCTAAGCCTCNTTGGGCATTTATGAGATAAAACAAAAAACTAGGAAGTGCTTTGACAGCCTACTANTTAAGCCTTGTGTCTTAGGGTTTCTATTGCTGTGAAGAGACACCATTNCCATCGCAAATCTTTTTTAACTTTTTATTGACCCTTATGGATTTCCCATCATGCATCCTGATTCCACTCATCGTCTCCTGTCTTCATATCCACCTTCTGCCCTTGCAATACCCTCCCCCAAAAATAACTTTAAAGGAAAAGCAAAAACAAAAACAAACAAACAAACAAAAAGTCTAGGCATGGAAGCTGTAGTGTGACAGAGTGAGTCANACAGTAAACCTATAGTCCATACATCTTTACTTGTAAGTGTTCATTGCAATGAGTCATTGGTCTGTCTCAAGGCCTCTGGCTTCTGCTATACCCTTGATACTAGACACTTATTGGGACTTCTCTTGGATATCCTGTTGTTGCCTTGTGTCATGGCAATCCTGAATCTTTGCGTCTGTAGTTCCAGCCCCNTCACATGATCCAACAGTTCACAGATGAGGTGGTTGTTTGGGTGGGCCAACTCATAGCCCTGGTTCTGGGCCTGGGTGGTAGCTGGGTTGACCAGCCTGGCAGCTTTTACTTAATGTCACCACCAGGGCAAGCTCTCTAGCACTGTCCTAGTTAGCTCATCTACTGCAGCAGGAAGCAAGGAGCAGGCCAGTCCTCCCGTTCTTACGTCCTAGGGGCTGGCTCACCCACACCTACACCACCAGGGTCAGCTCTACTGTTTTGCCTAGACAAGATGCAGGGCCCACTCTCCTGATATCAAGCCCCTGAGGCCAGCTCTCCCACCTGCTGCAGGTAGCAATGGGTGGGAAGGGCATCTTTCCCTTACCCTTTTACCACACGGGAGATGGAGGGCAGCTCTGCTACTCTCATGCATTCAGGACCAGCTCACCTCTGCCCCTACCAACAGAGTCAATCTTAGTGTGCTGCCCAGTCTTGGTGCAGGGTCTGNTTTCCCATATGCTACAGAATGGCAACTCTTATAAGGAAAACATTTAATTGGGGCTGGCTTACAGTTTGAGAGGTTTTGTCCATTATTTTCATGGTGACATGTAGGCAGACATGGTTTTGAAGAAAGAGCTGAGAGTTCTACATCTTAATCCACAGACAGCAGAAGCAACTGNGTACTGGGTATATCTTGAGCATATATGAGACCTCAAAGCCTGNCCCCAGAGTGACACACTTCCTCNAACAAGGCCACACCTACTCCAACAAGGCCACACCTCCTAATAGTGGCAATCCCTATGGGTCAAGCATTCAAACACATAACTCTGTGAGAGCTATACCAGTTTAAACCACTAGACCCTATGTAAGGGTTGCAAAGAACTGATTGAATAGGATAAGAAATTAGAAATTCTTCTGAGAATTCTTAAGATGAAGCTGTCATTTTTTTTTTTTTATGCAATATCTATGTCTTGGTACCAATGCTGAATGGCTGTTAACAGAAGATATGTATTTCCTTATAGTAGCAGCAAAATATAGTTCTCCATGCTGTTTATTTATTGGTTTTATTTGTTGTAATCTTCAGCAATTTAAATAAAACTACTTTGGAAATTATTTATAAAGATATGGCAGTGTGACAGAGAAGAATGGTTAAGCAAANATTTCTGCNCAACNTTTGAAAATGTAATCGTAATTTCAAGCATCTGAGTATAATTTAGTGACTGCCCTTGGTGCCATCTAAGCCTGTACTTTCTGGGAGTTGGAAGTGACAGCTCTTCCAATGCTTTGCTACNATGTGATGCTGTCTATTGTCCTCATTATTCATGCTTGCCAATACCAGTATGCCCCAATCTCAAACTACCTTAAAACCCAAATAAATTTTTCTGCTGCATATTTTCCATTATCTTGGTTAACTTGTCGGTTCCATCACAAAGGAGAAATGTTTTCTTTCCAATCTGGCATTAGGTATGCACGTTTTACTTTGTAATACATTTATCATCAATCAATTCCCAAGACTCAAATGTCTTACCAACATAAAACAGCAGCCTGCTGTCTGGATGGAGAACAGAGAATGTCAGAGCAGCCAAGACAGTAACTTGGGCAGACAGAAAGGCTAACACTTAAATGCAATTTCTGATTTGGGGGAAAGGCATTACTGGACCTTCTTCATCACTCTTCACATATTCTGTTGCCCCTCAGGCCTTTCCTTTTCCGCTTTTAATATTAGATTTGGGGAGATTCAATTGACTGCTGTGCTCTCCTGCCTAATCAGTCAGTAAAGAGGCACCAAAGTCAAGAAAAATATTTTAAGAGATGTCAGTTCTATAAAAGTCAACAGAGATAAAGAGATTTATTGCTTCTGTCCTCACTGCTGACCTGATTCTATTGGAGTCAGAAATCAAGAAAATCCAATTGTTTGTGTGTGAGTATGAAAGCAAGCAAGCAAGTAAGCCTGAGAAATAGATTTAGTTTATAGNGGAAAGAATAATATTTGTAAGTTGTCAGAAGTTCCTCCAAGTTGATATTTTAGTGTGCCACCTGAATTTCTGGATGTTTTTCCCCTGTTGTCTGAGTAGAAAACAAAANAAAATAAAATCTATGCTCCTTTGTGATTATACTCATTTGCCCATAATTCATGAATTTTGTTAATCTATGTTTAATATGCATCTACTGTTTATTCCTAGTTGCTAGCATTCTAATAGTGAACAACACCGATCTAGCTCTATTTTTATACAATGCAGTTAATGCAAAAGACACGATAATTCATCTTTTCAAATAAAGAGGAAGGAGACTATAGTAGAGCAAGAATAAGGGAGGAAGCTGCTCAAATTATAGATCAGTCAAGTAGTGGTTTCAATAATTATTGAGTAGCACTTAACTCAGGTCTAAGTGAGACAAGACCATAGATCCATTTAAACTCTGAGGGACCCCATGGACATTTAAGATACTGAGATGGAGATGTCTGGAGCTGATTTGTTCAAATAGTTCATCTGTGATAGAAAAATCCTGAAAATCCAGTTCCCTGTGCTCTCTTTGTTTCATAGTAAATGCTGCTAATTTTAGGTTTGAATAAACAATTTTTGTAAAAAGCTGAAAACAAGCAGTTCTACCAGTCTAGGCTCTAGAAAACTTATAATCACTTGTTTTCTGCATTCACTGCAACATTTTAAAATAAATATATTTTAATTCCTTGTTAATGATTTATGGACATACAAAAAAAAGTATACTGATGGATGTAACCAGAAATTTCTCGAGTCCCGAGTCCCGCGTGTCGTGTTTACCACCCCCCCCCCCCCATGCCCCCCCCACCCGTGACAAATCTCTCTCACCCGCGGTCCTGCAGCCACTGTGACCCTAGTAAACACAAAGACGCTTATATTATTTACAAACTGTACGCCCTATGGCTTTAGTGCTTGCCAGCCAGCTCTTTCATCTTAAATCAACCAATATCTATAAATCTATATGTTGCCACGTGGCCGTGGCATTACCCATCTGCTGACATCTTATTGCTCCTTAGGCAGCGGGCTCACATCTCTCCAGACTCTACCTGTCTCTCTCCTTGGATTTCCCGCCTGCCTCTAAGCTGCCTTGCCATAGGCCAAAGCTGCTTATTTATTAACCAATGGGAACAANATATATTCACAGCATACAGAAAAGACATCCNACAGCAGATAGACTCTACAGGAGAACTTATTGCTGTTATTTTCCTAAACCAAAATAATTTGTAATTGTATTCTAAATATACATGCTTATATCTACAAGTAAGTGTAGGTCTTACCCCTTCTGAGATGCTTCTTGTTATAGCAAGTAGGGAACATCACAAAAATCTAGAACTGGTTGAAAGAAGTGATCATCGAATGTTACAACCCAATTTGGTGCACGTGCAACACGGCCCCTACATATAAAGTTCAGAGAACATTAGAGAAGATGAAGCAAAAAGATTGTAAGAGTCAGAGGTCCAGGACATATGCTGTAAGATAGTGTTTTCTAGATATGCAGGGAAAATGTATCCATGGATTCTCAAAATAATGTCTGCATAATGACCACAGCCAAGANATGACAACAGAGATTTGGGAGATTTCTCAAAACTCTATCCCTAGATGAAGAGCCTCAGTAAATTCAAAATACATAACAGCCAAATATAATGCCAATATTTTAATTACTGAATTATCTGTTAGTGAGCTACCTTATGGTTTTCTAATTAAATGTGTTTATTGAAATATTTTGTTAATAGAACAAATCTAAAATCTCATGATTTAAAAAATAAAGTTAAATTAAAATTTTAAATATTGTGGGTTTTATCATTCCATTTTCTACAATTTCAGACTAATGTCATGGTGGCAAAAAAAAGTTAGGTTCTAAAAAGATGGCTCTGCAGATAAAAGCGTATACTGCTCTTGTAGAGGGTTAGTATTTAGTTCGAAGCACTATCTAGGAAGGCTCATAGCTGTGTGTATCTCCTGTTTAGGGCTTCTCAGGGATCCCGCACATAACTAGCTTACATTCAGACAGATACACAAACATACACCTAAATAAAAATAAAATAAATCTATTTAAAAAATAGATTTTAATTAAATTAATGTTATATTCTCATACAGGAAATAGTTGATATTTATGGTACCTGACCAAAGATCCAGAATTAGTCACCAGATAATAATGAGCCTAGGCAAACACTGGGAATAAATGTCAACTCTGCAGGATCAAGCAGGATATGGTATCTTCTTAAATAATGATGATTGAAATTTATTGAAAGGGTTTAGAAGCCTGAATTGGAGTGGTTGAGTCAGAGTCAAGGGCCACCTAGGCATCTGGAGGAAGATGTTACTTAAATATTTCAGAGCGTGAATCATTGTTTACAAAAAATCCCAAGTAGGAACCAATTTCCCTCTCTCAGCAACAATCACGGTTTATATCAACCTTACTAAAGGACAGGCCTCAGGGATATTCAGGCCACACAAAATAGACTCCATATTTTTGGGTTTGTTTGTGTTTTTTTGTTTGTTTGTTATTGTTGTTTGTTTTTAAAGAGACAGAAAGAAGGTGAATTTGGATGTGTAGAGAGCAGGGTAGGAGGGTCAAGGAGTGACTGGGGAGTGATCAAAATATAGTGTATGAAAATTTTTTNAAAAATCCACTGTAGTCATTTCTGCTACAGTCAGGCCACCAGGTCCTAAATTGCCACAGTTAATCCTANTTTATAACTATTTTCTTTTGAATACGTTTTATTATCTGCTTTCATAACAAAATATTCTGTTACCCAGAATAAATCATGTGGTCACTTTATTTATAAGAATCTAAAGGAACTTGTCTCTTATCTCTTACTTTTAAATAACTAATGTAGACTTTAATAAACAAATAATTCATGGTCAAGGAGAGCAGAATCCAGAACCTACAAGCAAAGGTAATGTAGGGCAAAATTTTATTTTGGAGAACATTCCATTTACTTGGAATGTGTAGCAGTTGGAGATTGTGAATCATTCCAAGGCTGGAGTGCAATTTGATTCCTTTATGGATTGTTCTACACTTGAGTGTTGTAAACTCAGTAAACACTAGTTGATAGACAGATAAAATTTCAGTTCAGCAGATAGACCTGAGAGTAACCCTTTCATGTTAGAACAACATATCTTTACGGTGATTATGAAAAACGTCCATGAAACAAACAAGTTTGTACACACACGGATTACTATACCTCTATATAAAAACTGAAACTTTGCTGCAGATAAAATGTTCTTTTAAAATACAATAAAAGATGAATAAACTTGTGTTCTCTGAAGTTAAATGTTCCTTCTACTAAGAAGTGCTTCAGAAAAAGAACAAATGATAAAAAAAGAGAAGCAGCATGAGATTAAGGTTTTTTTTGAAAATGTTGTATTAATTTCTTTTCTACTGCTTGATAAAATATCATGACTGAGGTATCTTAAAAAAAGAAAGCGTTTAATTGTGTTTATGGTTCCAGAGAGTTAGAGTCCGTGACGGGAGGGTGAAGTCATGANGGTAGGAACAGCAGGGAGCTTATTCCTCAAGCACAAGAAAAGGAGAAGACATAACTCAAAATGGGATGAATCTTTTGAAACCTCAAAGCCCATTCCCAGTGACACTCCTTATCCAACAAGGCCAGGCCTCCAAATCTTTCAACCAAATAAATGGGGACCAAGTATTCAAGCATATGAATCTATGGGGGCCATTCTCATTCAAACCATCACAAACGTCNGGTTTTTGACACAAATTTTACTGTAGAGCATATTTTGAAAATAAAGTTTCATATTTCACCGCCAACATTTTCTTCAGCAAATTGTATGTATTCTTGTTCTTACAAGAACTTATTTGTAATTCTGTGCCCCACAGAAAGAGAATATTATACAGATCTGCCAAAGTGTATCATTAAGCCAGTGAATTCTAAAGAGGACGCTGTGACAGCTGAGGTGTTGGAAGAATCAAGTGTACAGAAGAAGCACGCAGGTGTTGGCAAGATGTGCCTCACTCTGGAGAGCTCACTGTGAAAGGAAAATGGGACAAACCCTAGCAGGGACATGGAATGTTTAAGACCTAAAGCAGCAATAAACATAAATGAGACATTTAATTTAAGGTGGATAAAATTAGAACTGTCAAGAAGTCAGAATGTAAAAAAAAAAATAAAAAACATAAAGCCTGGCCATGGTGACATACACTTTAATCCCAGCCCTCAGGAGGTAAAGACAGGTGGATGACTGAGTTCAAGGCCAGCCTGATCTACAGAGTGAGAGTTCCAGGAGAGCCAGGGCTGCACAGAGAAACTCTATCTTGAGAAACCAAAATAAATAAATAAATAAGTCAAAATGTTTGGTTATTAAGGAAACTCAATGAAGAACAGTGCTACCCTCTCAGGGAACTTCCTAGCAGTTTCTTCCTCCTCCTCCCTCCCAGGGCTTCTCACATGGTTATCATCATGGTTGTGTTAGTCAGTTTTCTATTATTATAATAAACACTAGAGGTGATCACTTTAGAAAGAGAACAGGTCTTNTAGACTCAAGTTTTGGCAGTTTTGCTATAGGACTGGTCAGTACCATCACTTTTGGATCAGCTTTAAGTGGCACATCACAGGAGTTGTGCGTGGGAAAACCATCTACCTTAGGGCTAACATGTAAAATCGATGGCAGAAGGGAGGGGTTTCACTATTCCCTTAAAGGATAGGAGGGCTATCAAGAAAGCCCCACCATTTGCAGTCACATGATCTCTAATAGTGTTAGGGACTAGAGACTAAGCTTGCAACACATGGGCCTTCAGGAAGCATGGAGAGCTTCACCTTCCTTTAACCAGAATAAGACAAGACTCAGAGTCATTTTAAGCTCTTGAGCCAAACACCATCACAGCTTCACTTTGAGAAATCAAAGTTCTGCACTCATGCCACTGTCAAGCTGAAACACAGCAATGCTGGCATAGGGATTTACTATTTCGTTAATGACAGATTTCTTCTTTGGGAGATGTGGTGCTTTGAATAGGAGTGGCTGCCTAGGTTCATATATTAGAACGCTTTGTTACCAGGGAGTGGCCCTATTTGAAAGGATTAAAGGGATTAGGAAGTGTGGCCTTATTGGAGGTTCTGTGCCATTGTAGGTGGATAATGAGGTTTCAAAAATCCATGCCAAAACTCCAGTCTCTCCCTCTGCCTATGGGTCAAGATATAGCTCCCAGCTACTGCTCCAGTGCCTGCCTGCATGCTGCAATGCTTCCTGCCATGATGACAATTGATTAACCCTCTCAAGCTGTAAGCAATTAAATAAATGCTTTCTTTTATAATAGTTGTCTTGGACATGGTGTCTCTTCACAGCAATAGAACAGTGCCTAAGACAGGAGTGATTTTTTTTTCTTTCAATAANATAGCATGTTCAGGTGTCNAAGATACAGAGGTCCCCAGGTACATTACTATCATATATCAGTCATCACACATCATTAATATCATGTGGCAGTTGTTTTCTTAAAGGGAAGATGTCAGACACATGAACATGTTGGGTCTCCTAAAGATGGATGTTAAGATAATCTTCCTCTCGCCGGGCGGTGGTGGCACATGCCTTTAATCCCAGCACTCGGGAGGCAGAGGCAGGCGGATCTCTGTGAGTTCAAGGCCAGCCTGGGCTACCTAGTGAGTTCCAGGAAAGGCGCCAAAGCTACACAGAGAAACCCTGTCTCGAAAAACCAAAAAAAAAAGATAATCTTCCTCTCACACTGTAGCCTCAACTTAGAGTTTGCACTTCTAAGAAATCTTGTTTGGAACATTGGGATCTTTACTCTGATCAAACTATGGGGTTACAGTAAAATGTGATTAAAAATTTATGTACACACAAAAGAGTTTCTCATTAGTTCTCTAAGAAAAAAGTCATATGTATGTGTATGTGTGTGTGTGTGTGTGTGTGTGTGTGTGTGTGTGTGGTGTATGCATTCACTCAAGAATTTAGCATTTTTCCACAGAGAGAGGGAATTTATTACCTTTTTTTCTATCCAATATTCAAATACTATTATTTTTTAAACCATCCCAGCACAGTGCTGGGGAATTATCTCTTTTCTTCTGATATTTTATTTTGGTACACTCAAGATTGACAATCCACTGGCAAAGCAGATCATAGATGTATTACAGTAATGAAAACTTTAGCAGCTGTCCACTATGTCTAGCCACCTGGAACTTACCTGGCTATTTATTCTCAGTATTCCATTATCCATGTGAGCACTGTAAACCAGCTCATGAAAGTTTTTGTGCTTAAGTCAATGTGACTCAGTTTTCCTCCCAGAGATGCTAAATAAAATCGCATGCCTTATACTGTCAGGAAACAGGCATTGGGAAGAGAATATTTATTTGAAATGGAAACAGCACAAAAATAATGTGACACTCACCCTTTAAATTTGTTCTTATAAATTACTCCTTGTGATGAATGCAGCTAGTAGTCCAAACTGTTTCTTGATCCCAACACAAAAACTTAATTTTTCTGGACAGTTAAAAAGCTACTGATTTTTATATCAGATTATAATTACAACAATTATACAAGCTGACATGCAGAAGAACCCTTGAAGGCATGAGGCCCATGGAAAGCAAACAAGAAGTTTGAAATAAATGAAACTCAAATACTGAATTATGTTGACNGTCANCATTGCTCCTCTTAGCGAGAAAGCATTTTTCATTCTTCAAATAAATAATTTGCATGACATTTGGTGTAGACATTACTTCCCTCCTGGTCACACCTAAGTGACTATTTGGGCACTGTCGGAGTATGGAGAGTAACATCAAGTGTAAAACAAGCGAACAAACAAACACTTTCAAGAAAGCAGAATGCTATTATGAACTTGATTGCCTTGATGATAATTAATTCCTAGGAGCAAGGCAGTAGCCCAAGTCAATATGGCTGTTTTTCTTATCTCATATCTCTAAAACTCTAGACACTGCTTTCTCCACACCCCTTGCCATATAAGCTAAAAGAAAAGTCTGTGTCACATTCTTGATTCAGTATCTATTACAGACACAATGCAAGAGATAAAGCCTAATGAGTTTNCACAAACACAAACAATTTGTTAGCATTGACTGGTCACTTCAGTGAAGGAACCAGTCAATTTAATCAAATTGGCCAAACTGGCCTTAAGCTGAAGTGACAAATGGATGCAGTCAAAATAATCAAACTAAGTAAATAGACTGGGTGTGTTCACTTCACTATCCTTCTAATGGTTCTGAATCTTAAAGTGCTTGCTCATGAAGCTCTACGCTCAGTTAAGAGGAGAAATGTTAAAATTAGGCAACACAAAGTAAGATGCCTGATCACGCCAGTGGTCATAGGCAATCATCTGAATAAGAAGAAATAGGTGGGCAAATGGAATAAACCTCCCTTACCTCTTGACTGAGGGCATGCCCAGGAGCCCTACACCAGGTGTTGTAATCATTGGCATGTGAAGAATCCAGAAGAGACATTGCCCCTAGCCACAGTATAATTGGATATATACATACTGTATAAACATAGGTTTACNGGACAGTGGACACAGAAATACTGAATTAGAAACCATACCCAAGTGACTCTACCGGGAGTCCAGGAAGATAGACAGCAGTGCAGGCTTCTGAGAGCCCTGAACAATCAGAGTAATTCACTTCCAACTGCTGCCCTGCTGGCACTCTTCCTAAGCAGACAGGGGAGCTGCTGCATCTCTCAGATAACAAGGTAATTAATGTTAAAAAGGAGGACCAGATTGAGGAGGGTCAGTTGGAGCTCCAGAATCATGAAAAGGGAGAATTAAAAAGCTTATTTCCATTTGCGTCTAACTTCTATTTGCAAGGCTTCTTTTAGAGAGGTTTGCAAAGGCAAAGGGAGCAATCCCACTAAACAAAAGCTATTACAGGAAATGAGATGCTTCCCTCTTAGCCTCTTTCTGTTAGATATCTTCGCTGAGGCCCCAGTGACATTGCTATAATCCAAAGCTCCAAAATTAGTTTTGTCTACCTTGGAGGGAAATAATAGAATAGAATGTGTTTATTAATACCATTAGAGATGATGCCAGCATTCCACAGAGCTAAAGATCCCTCCGTGTTGCTGCACCCATTCTCCATTTCACTGCTTGTAAATAGATAATTGCTATTTGTTAATTGCTTGAACTCTATTTCCAGTGGGAACATTTATGACACCATTATGTCTAGAAAACTTTGCCATTAGTAATAGTGATGGGCTAAGAGACAATTATTGGGAGGTCTATGACAGAGTTCAGTTTTCTATAATAGAAGGAAAGGCTAAGCCAGAAACTGTGTATCGTTGTCAATCCCAGGTCATTGATTTAATAATAAATGCCAACTGTAACATCTTCAACCAATATTTAGCAAAAGGAAATAAAGAGTCTTATGCAAAAATCTAAAAGGAAATAAATGAGGCCTTTTAAATACTAATTAAGCTTACTTTTAGCACCTGTGATAACAAAATGATAGTAGATTTACAGAGCACTTACTCTTTATAAAGAATTAGGCTTAGTATTTTAATATCACTAAATATTCAATTTATAATGTTCCCAGGAAGTGAGTGTGATTTGAAATTTATTATTTTACAATAAAAAATGGAGACAGATACAGAACAACTTCAAACCTAATCAGTCAAAGGGCCAGGAGTCAAACCTGATAAGGCAGCTTCAAGACTTTTGATTACAGTGCTATATGAACGTGATAACCTTTAAGGGAATTCTCAGATAACAAATCAAGAAAACAAGAACAGTAAGCATCTTATAACATCTATGTAGACTGCTTTAAAATTAGCATGCTGTATTTTAAAGATATTTTGGAACAATATGCATATATACGTGTGTGTGTGCGTGTGTGTGTGTGTGTGTGCTACATAGCTGCACATACATTGCTTAATAATTATACCCAACCTTAATGGTCACTTTTAAGATTTTATTTATTTTTATTTTATATATATGTATGTTTTGCCTGCATGTACGTATGTGCAGCATGTGTGTACAGTGTCTGGGGTGTGGAGAAGAGCAAGCCAGAGCTCCAGGAATTGGAGTTACAGCTATGAGCTCCACTTGCGGGATTTGTCATGCAGGTGGTTGCTGGGAATCAGACCTGGTTTGTGGGCAAGAGCAATAGGTGCTCTTTAGTGCCAAGCCAGTCCTCCAGTCCTAACGCTAAGAATTTAAAAAAAAAAATTACAGGTTTATTCACACTATATTGCTATCTTTCAAAATATGAGTGTATGTAGTAATTTACATATAAAATACAATTGACCCATATGTGTTTAAGGATAACCTCTTTTTAAAAAATTACTATTAAGAGACCCTGTCATGTCCTTTCCAACATGTGGGCTGTAAATTCCCCAACCAGAGAAATCTACCGAGTAGTTTAACTGAAGCCATAGAATTCTAGAAGCCACTCTGATGCTGCCCTGTAATCCTTTAAATGGAGCCTCTGTCAAGGACTCACCACTGACTTGTCTGGACTGCCTGGTTTGCACGGCCTTCATTGACATAGTGGAGTGTCCATAGCTGGAAACCACCTGTGCTGTGGCCTGAGCTAAAATTCCGGTACTGAGAATCTGACTGCCCTCATCTATTGAACAGGAATTGATGCTGAAAACGAAAGTGGCTCACCTAAAAGGATGTCTTCAGAGCCCATCAAAACATGCTGCTGGTTCTTCTGTTACATTCCAGCTGCATCCTTCCTAGTCTACTACACAAACCTGGTTCTTGTATGTGTGTGTGTGTGTGTGTGTGTGTGTGTGTGTGTGTGTGTGTGTATGTGTTTCGTTTGTTTATTTTGTTTTTGTTTTTACTCCAATCTGAAGGGGCACTTCTTTTACCTCCTACCAACCTACCATTCCTTACCCTCACCACATTTACAGTATTTACAATGTCTTATGATTTTCTAGGAACTGAGAGTATAATACTAACAAACGCTCTATGTCCCTTGTTCATAGCAAGACATTTTAGGCCGGGCGGTGGTGGCGCATGCCTTTAATCCCAGCACTCAGGAGGCAGAGGCAGGCGGATCTATGTGAGTTTGAGGTCAGCCTGGGCTACTGAGTGAGTTCCAGGAAAGGCGCCAAAGCTACACAGAGAAACCCTGTCTCGAAAAACCAAAAAAAAGAAAAAGAAAAAAAAGCAAGACATTTTCATTGCTTCAATTAACAGCCTGGTAGACCAAGAACAAATCAGGATTTAGAAAATTTTGATTTCCTCAAATGCATACATAGCTAAAACCTATGACACTGGCTATTCTTAAACTGTTTCTCAATACATGTTAAATGATGTCGACAGGAGCGGTGGCAGCTTCTAGTCATTCTTCAACTGTTGACCCTTGTGCATACTCTAGCACACAGACTACCATCAATTTCACTATGGCAAAAACAAGTAAAATTATTTCCAAAGGACATCTGAATAGTTTAGATTTTTCAAAATGTAACTTCATAATTTTGATAAATGTAACTAAAGGGGAGTCTCAATCCATTCCCAAATGCCTGATACTGTAGTGTGTGATAAACCAAGGAAAAAAATAATGGCCATGAAGCACAGACTACAGAAAGTCCCTCCAGAACATTTCACAAGGGAAAAGGCCTACCTCATTAACCTTTAGGTGATGGGACCAAGGAGACAGCAGAAAAAAGGGGTTGGAACAGTTTAAGGAACGATGACAAGAAGGCGGAAGTAAGATGGGTTGTGACAGGGCCTCTCTCTAAAGGCGAGAAAAAGCACGGAAACACACAGCACAAATGGGAAGTGACAGGAAGAAACTGTTTGGGACTGCAAATGAGCTCAGTAGGAAAAGAAGTGGAACACTCACTGGAGTGAAACCACTGAATTATGGGATTGTGCCTGCAGAACTCTTAGCATAGTAATATTGTCTCCCAGTTGACAGAGCAAGAGTAGATTTATTATACAACCTACTACCTTCCTCTCAGGTCCTCAGAGAANTAGCAAAATCAGGCCCACCTGGAAAATCCACCACTTCTTTTCCTTTCCTGTCTCTTTTTGATTCTCACATTAGTGAGAAAATAGAAATGCAAATCTCCAGGGCTGTGTCTTCACAGACCCATGGCTCATTAGGAATTCCTAGAGAGAAAATGTTCTGTGTTTTCTTCTTTCCATCAGGACTGATGTCCCTTTGAAAGTGCTAATAGGACCTCTCCTGCTCAGGCTGCCNTACATTTCCCTCTAACTTCAGTCAAAGGACTATTAAAATGAAGATTGTGGGGGTGTAAATGGCTAAGCTTAGCGTCTTTCTTTGAACCTCAGGTGTTGCTTGTGCTTGTTTTCCCCACGGGCTCTGTTAATAGACTGCATGTTGCAGAAGTCCCTTCCAACTCAAGAAATCTAGGTCACAACTGATTACTCCTTGCACAGCAATCATCCTGTTTCTAGGGACAGCCCCTCTCTACTTTGAACTAAATATATTTAACACNTCTCTAAATACTGTGAAATTCTGTGGAGTTATGCAACTGAGTTCAACAGGAGCACGCNGTCTCACACTTCTTGAATGTTGGACAGCAAGAGCTGTGGCCATCCTGCACTCTACCCCATGCAGTCTAGCTTGTAAATGAGAAACCAAATAAACACTCCACCTGCTGTGTGCTCAATGCCTCTCTGCTTGCATCACTTGCTTGATAATGGATACCTAAAGATGAAAAACAATTGTAGGCAGGAAGTAGGGTAAAGCTTTTGACCTAGAAAGGATTTTTATTGATGTTGACTTTTTAATAGAATGTGTGTGTGTGTGTGTGTGTGTGTGTGTGTGTGTGTGTGTGTGTGTGTTTATAGGAAAAAATAAAAGAAAACAACATTCAGGAGATCTTATAAGATTTTCAGTTACTGCTTTGTCTAGGATAATATGGTTGCTTTGGGACAAACTGAGAGATGATGTGAAGATGAGGAAATATGAAAATGTGTTCTTTAGTATTTAGCTTAGCTGCTGAAGACAATGGAACTCTCCTTTTTCTCCCAAAATGAGTGACTAGCTGACTTTGGACATTGATTGTGTTCACTAATTAGTAGAAACCTTTATGTGAAATATAACATGTATATAGGCCCATAACCTTGGCAACCACTGTAAAATGGATGGACAATGAATGGTTGGAGGTGCTGAAATATATGACTGTAAAGACTGGAGTAATTTCCCCAGGTGACTCATAATTCACACTCAACTTTTCCAATAGAAGCGAGAGATGTTCTAGGCACCGTCTGCACTCCTTATGAGACAGAGATGAAACACTACTGACACCCCTCAGGTTCACCTCACTACNTATCACCTTCCATCAATTTCACAATTTTCTTGTCTGCTGGATGAGAAATAAAGCACCAGGAAATGTATGAAAGCTTTCATTGGCAGAATCAGGATGCTGGAAGGAGGTGAGAGGCAAAGATTACATGTCCTAAGATCATAGTGCAGTGCCAAAGAGAGCAGGATATGGAGGTGATGGGAAGAGCATCAGGTAATGTTCACACTTATCCGCCTTGTTATATGAAGAACTGACAACCTCAAAACTCAAAAGTGACCTTGTGGGCACAGTGCTGCCTGCAATTGCTCCTTGGGAAAGATCAGAGAAGAATCAATCCAGAGAGGGTTTTCAAATAGGGAGAAGGGAAGGTTTCTTTCCTGGTTTTTCTTTGTTTTTGTTTTGTTATTGTTTGTTTGTTGTGTTTTTTAGCTTACTNCAGTGAATTTTGCCCTAGAAGGTGGGATCAAATGTATTGGATATAAAATATTCGGATAAATTTTTATTTTTATAACTTGATAGCACAATTATATTTGTTTAAATATGGGGAAAAATGCATCTCATTTCTAGTGAAAATAAAACATATAATAAAAAGACAACAATTACTGAGACTGCTAAAAATACTTAAAATTTCGCTAATTATTTTGCATTTACAATGTATACTGTCTATTTTAGTAGAAAAATACACATATGAATAACTCAAAATATTGAAAGATCAGTTATTTAAAAGAGCTGTAGACTTTATGATCCTAGAATACTGATGTCTAAAAGTAAACACCACAGAATAGCAGACTGTGTATTTTCTTGAAAATCCTTTAAATCAAATTATATAAAAATTAAAAACCAAAGTATGAGGTAAGCAAATACCAATAGCATTGAAGTAATATTTAATTTAATAATTAAAATTCTGAATTTCAAAATATACTTCAATATCATCAAATTTATANTAGTCAAAAANACTTTGAAAATTTCTAAAATAAAAAACAAAAGGTTCAAATCCCATGACAATTAATAAAATACTCAACAAGTAATCACAAATTAGATAAAATGAGAATTAAACAAAAATACAAGTCAGAAATATCTTACTTGAAGTATTTGGAATCAATGATGAGTTTTATATATACTATATATGATGTAATATTTCCATTAGTAGTTGGTTATTTAACACATTTGTCTCTCCCAATATTCACACAAGAAATAAATACTACTATCAGTGTGAATATTATCATAGGTAAGATAGTATAGTAGTTTGAAGCAACTGGCCCCTATAAACTCATAGGGAGAGGCACTATTTGGAGGCCTGGCTTTATTGGAGTGGGTAAGGCATTGTTAGAGGAAGTGTATCATTGTGGAGGTGGACTTTGAGGTTTGCTATGCTCAAGATACCCACCCAGTGTCTCTATCAACTTCTTGTTGCCTGCAAGATGTAGGACTCTCAGCTATTTCTCCAGTTCCATGTCTGTGGGCACACCACCATGCTCACCATGATGATAATGGACTAAACCTCTGAACTGTAAGCCATCACCTCAATTAAATGTTTTCCTTTATAAAAGTTGTCATGGTCATGGTGTCTCTTTACAGCAATAGAAACCCTGACTAACACAGGGAGGATATATTTGATTCATAGTTTCTTAAATTATAGATTTGCAGCAAATAGAGTTTTCAATTTAAACTCAAATAAAGGAGGTCATTGCACACAAACATCTTTATCTTATAAAAAAACAATTTGATATTTAGTGAGAACATGACTTTAGATGGGAAGGATAGGTCTACTTATATTCACTGGCAAAGCTTTTCACAAACTAGTGCCAGCAGAAATCCGTATATACCAAACATCTTCATTACTTTTCTAACTGCTATAACAAAATGTTCAATAAAAGCAACTTAAGGAAGAACAACATCTTTTTTGGTTCAATGTTTGAATGTACAGCTACTCATCATGATAGGGAAGTCAAGGTGGCAGGACATGAGCCAACAAATCATATTATATCTGCTGTCAAGGAGCAGAAATGAATACTAGTGTTCATGTTATTTATTCTTTTTCACTTAGTGTAGAAGCCCAGCTCATGTAATGGTGCCACCCACAGTATAGGTATTCTTCCTTATACAATTAAATCTTTCTGGAAACACTCTCACAAACACGCCTGAGGTGTTTATTCATGGCAATTCTAAATCCAATGAAGATTAACCATCACATAAGATTGGATTTGAGAAATCAATGCAGAGATTTACATAATTTTCAGCTGTTATCTCAAGTGTTGTAATTTTCAAATAATTGTTGAATAAATGGTTCTCACTTTTCAGTTAGTCCACTTAGTTTTGTGAACAACACACTGAATATGTTCATAGTAAGGGCATTGATACTTGAATTTCTTTATCCTGCAGGTGAAATCCCAGTGAAAAAGACATACTTTGATGTCATTGAAAGGGCAAGGTGACCATAGAGCAATACGTATAGAGCAGGGATCAGATAGTGTGACCTGACCATTGATCTGTTGTTTCTTCCTACAAAACAGATTGTCTCTAATGAGAATTCTAACTTGATGTGTACTAGTAAAACCAGAATGTCTGATACCTGTCTCTTATACACATCTACAAAACAGATTGTCTCTAATGAGAATTCTAACTTGATGTGTACTAGTAAAACCAGAATGTCTGATACTATATGTTTTAGTCACTGTTCTATTGCTTTGAAGAGATACCACGATCAATGCAACTATCATTAAAAGAAAGCATTTAATTGAATACTTGCTTACAGTTTCAGAGGCATAGTCTATTATTTTTTTTTATTTTTATTTTTTATTTTTTTATTTATTTATTTATTTATTTTTTTGGTTTTTCGAGACAGGGTTTCTCTGTGTAGCTTTGGTGGCGCCTTTCCTGGAACTCACTTGGTAGCCCAGGCTGGCCTCAAACTCACAGAGATCCGCCTGCCTCTGCCTCCCAAGTGCTGGGATTAAAGGTGTGCNCCACCACCGCCCGGCATAGTCTATTATTTTTATGGTGGGGAACATAGAAGTACATAGGCAGACATGGTGCTGGAGAGGTAGCTGAGAGTTCTACATCATGATCTTCAGGAAGAAGGAGAGAGAATTTGGGCTTAGTATTGACTTTTGAAATCTCAAANCCCACCTGCAGTCATGTACTTCCTCCAACAAGGCCACATCTCCTAATCCTTATATTCCTTTCATATAGTGCCACTCTCTGGTGACTAAGCATTCAAATATACAATTTCATGGGTGCCATTCCTATTCAAACCACCACACTATGCAATCAGAACACACAGTTTGAACTAAAGTCTAACATCAATCACCACAATACATGGTCAAAGCTTTCTACCCAATGACTAGATGCACACATGNTTCCCTAGACTTTTAAAGTCCTTTTAAAATGGGATCTGCTATCTTGAGAAAGCAACCTTTGATAGCACTTTGAGTAGGCAGTTTTGGATATTTTCCTTAAGTATCCAATCTTTTGCCATATACATAAGTAAATGGGAAATATGAATTTACAGAAACTTCTTGTTCATTTATATAGGTACTAAAAGGCAAGAGATGAAAGGTTTACAGGAGGAGCANGGAATCTCCACATATACCTTTTATTGAAACTTACATTTGATCATTTATGTAATGTNCACCAGTAAGTATGTAGGAAGCCCTGGATATGATGCCTAGTACCCTACAGCTTAAAGTGGGTGTGGCCCACACATACAACCTGAAGGAGGAGATAGAGGCATGAATATCAGGAGTTCAATGTTATACTTGGTGGCATAGAAAGTTTCCAGGATATCCTGAGATACATGAGAGTCCTATGCTCTGTGCTCCTCCCCCAACACACAAAAAAAAGGAGAAAAGAAAGAAAATACTTGTGAAAACATGATGATTATATGACTACAGAATTTAACATGTTTTCCTAATTTTTACTACATACATGAAAACTTTACCTGAGCTACTAATGGGAAAGGGGAAATCTAGACTTCTTTTTCTGTTCTTGTTTTCAGTTCAGATGTAGACCTGAATGTACTCCTTTTTCTTGGTTAAAATGATAAACATTAGATAGCATTCTAATGTCTATATAGTGATCTTTGTGATTGACAAGTCACATATTAAGATATTTATCTACTATGATCTATCATTTATCTATCTATTGGTCTGTCAGTCTGTCTGTTTGTCTATAGAGAGAATTTCCATGTATGTTATTACCCCTCTCTTCTTGGTATATTTTTTTCCATTGTTGGCTTGTTATAAGGGGGATGCATTACATAACATTCCACTCAGGAGCTACAGCTTACTGTAAAGAGAAAACTCTTTCTCTCCTCTTGTGACACATCAATTTGTGAAGAAACTGAACATGTAGTAAGTCTCCTTATATAGCTACTCCATTATTAACCTGGACCATTTGTTACTTAACCAGAGGTCAATGAATAGCACAACCAGATTTTGTAAACAGGTTCTGTGCCCACATGTGGAGTTCAACCAACACCAGTCAGAAATTCTGACTGAGTATAGAAAAATGCTTCTTTAAAGAAAACTTATCAAGCACTTATAAATCAGCAATAAGCTGTCCTTTTTCTTTGGCTCAAATATTCCAATTTTCATTTCCACTTGTGTTTCCATGCATACAACTTATTTCCAAGGTTAGAGCATTTAGTTGGATGAATTAATAAGGCAGAGTAAATGAATAATACCTTCAATTATTTCAATTATAGGAATCAAAGAAAGTTAAATGCACATTGCTCTTAATAAAAAGCATGTTAATATTTTGAATGACTTTGTAACATTACACATTTATAAGAATACTATTTAGAAAGGTAGTTCCAAATAAATGTTCCAGAGGAACTTACTAAAAAAATTGTGAATTTCCAGAACTGGTGGTTCCGTCAATGAATTATACAACACTGAAGAGTTTGTAGAATCTGAGTGTTATTCCTCACACTTTGTACAATGAGGAGAGTCATATTCCAACTATAAGTTGAGTTTCTCCAAACTCCATTTCCACATGTACATTGATGTGAGTCATATCCAAACATAAGTTGAGTTCCTCCAAACTCCATTTCCACACTTGCTTCAGTACACTTCACAGACACCTCTCATTCAAGTTACAGGTACAGAGTTAAATATTTATTTCTCCCATAAAATACCACAATATTTACTTGTCTGTTACCAGTTGTTCCCTTTATACAATTTAGAAGATTGTATAAGAGAAACTGAGAATGATCAGAGCTAAACTTATTTCAATAACATGAAATGAACAACTTGTTTAATGTAATTATAAACTTGCTGAGTTTTCCTCATAGTACATTTCCATTATCCAACATTAGAACAATCTATGATCATAAATTATTTCATGTCACTTAGTAAATTCAAGGCATGGATAGCAAAGCTCCAAATCATCATCTAGAGTCCATTTGATAATATTTTGGGTTTTTCTATCTTGAATTTTTCACAAAGGTATGAGAAATATTTCCCATACAGTTAAAAATTCATCATTTCCATTGCTTCATTACACCATAAACATGTGCAATTAATATTTTGTACATTCCTGCCCTATTGAACTTTTAGGTAGCATGTAGCTAAATGTGTGCATGTGGGTAAGTGTGATTTTCTTTACATTTTTTAACTCTGAATTTTTGTAATTAAAATGTTAATTTTGTAGGTGTAAAAAAATTATTATGTTAATTTTCATTTCTTCAATTATTACTGAGGTAATATATTTTTAAGTGTTTATTAGCCATTATAAATGAATAATTAATTATTCTGAAAGCTTCAGAGAAACTTTCAGAAATATTAGGTGAAATCCAATCTATGGTAAAATATTTTCTATGTAAAGGCATTTATGTGGATCAACTCTTTTATTTAAGCATCTTTTATTCTTTAGAATACCATTTTACAGGGCTGAAGAAGCTTCTTAGTGGTTAAAGCACTTGTCTTGCAAACATAGGGCTAGTATTCAGATCTTCAGA
>LZPO01066535.1:84462-96151 GCA_001675575.1 Neotoma lepida
AAATTTGTATCTGATACATAAGGTGGGCTGAAATTTCATTGCAACAAAGTCTGATAAAGCTTTAGTATATGAAACAGCCACAGTTACTTTACCAGCGGTCCAAATGTCCCTATGGTATATGGTAAAGANAATGCACATAAATGTTTATATGTACGTGTATATAATATCTGTATATAATATCTGTACATAATTATATATACAGATAGAGAAAAATGTGTAGGGCAAGAAACATCATATCCTATCACCGAGAAATAGGATAGCACATAGTCTCAAAGCATCTTCTTTGCCCATCCTTAGATTTTATCTGCCTGTCTTACCTCACAACGTTGTCACAACATTGTGTTATTTAACATTCTGTGCTGCAACATCAAAACAATTTTACACATTTTCCTTATCCTACATGCTACACTCTTGAGGCATGACTTTTCTGTGTTTTTTTTTTTTTCTTTTTTCTTTTATGGATAGGTGGTATCTGGATCAGAATTATGAGGTTTCTTTGTTTTTGTCTGTTTTGTTTTTACTTTTGGGTGGGTAGGAAATTTCTATGGGAGATTTTATTTCCAGTTTTCTAGGCCATGGTTCGAAGACATGTGATCAAGTATTCACTTAGATCTTGCCAGGAAGGTAGTATTGAATGCCATTTACCTGTAGCTAGGCAGGATGAATAAAGCTCTCCATACTGTAAGTGGCCCACANCCAGTCANTTGATGGTCTAANAAGGACTGATCTCCTCACAGCAATGTGGTCCACCTAACCGAACAATCATATGAACAGTTGCCTCCATCACCCATGTCAATAGAGAGCANACTGTCAGACACAGNAATGAAAAGGTCAATTGNCAGCTGATAGTCAATGAGTAATCAAGCACTCAGCTCCCTGTGTTGTTCACTGAGATAAGCCATCTCAAATAAGTCCAATACAAATGGGTAGTCCTGTATTCAACATGGCTGGCTATGGGATGAAAGATAACCAGCACAGTCTCTTGCTCTTATTTAAAATCTGATCATAATGTGTGTATGCATGTTTTCTTAAGATTATTGCTTAGTTATAGAGATTTTCAACATTATGGAAATAATAACACATTTGTGATTTTTTTAAAGGTATTATTTATTTATTTACTTACTTATTTTACATCCTGGCTGAAGTTTCCCCTCTCTCCCCTTCTCCCAGTCCCTTCCCTATGCCTCCCCCAATCAATCCACTTGTTCTCCATTTCTGTTCAGGAAAGGGCAGGTGTCCCATGAATATCTACAAAACATGGCATATCAAGTTAAAGTAAGACTAAGCATCTCCCATGTATTAGGCTGTGCAAGCTGACCCAGATGGCTCAGCCTTACAGGNTAAACTTAGAACCAAAAATTTGTGATATTTTTTATTTTTATCAAAAATACAAAATTTATCTTGGCAACTGTATATTGATCTATATATTTATACTTACATATTAATTTTCAGTGCCAATACTATTCACTGTTTAAAAATACTTTACTTTTTAAATAAAATATTAAAANCTTTTTCAATTTCATTAATTTCAAAATTGAGCCTTAGCTTCATGTTGTCTTTTTTATTGGCTTGGTATACATTTATATTATATTTCATTTACTTTCAACTACGTTGTCCAGGTTTTCTTCCTGTTACNGTGATAAAATACAGACCAAAAACAACTTGAGAAACAAGGGGATTATTTTGCTTACAGGTTACATTTCATCCTCCAGGGAAGTCAAAGAATTTGGTGCATGAGAGCCTGGAGGAATGAATCAACATAGGTGCCAGTGAAGAACACTACATACTGGTCGCTTCACATGGCTTGCTCACCTTGTTATCTTATGCAGTGTAGGACTGCCTGGCCAGGGATGACACTGCCCACAGTGGGCTAGGCCCTCCCTTGTCAATCATCAATCAAGAAAATGTACCTTAGTCATGACCACAGTAGAGTCTGATATAAACAATTTCGCAATTCGGGTTCCCTCTTCCCAGGTACCTCTAGCTTGTACAATTTCACAAAAGCTAACCATAGCCACTTGTTAGTTGTTGTTTTTACTCTTTTTGGGGGGCCCACCACCCAGCNCCCTAATAAATTATACAGGGAGGCTTATTCTTAATTATAAATGCCAGGCCTTAGCTTGGCTTAGTTTCTAGCTAGATTTTCTTAACTTTAAATTATCCCATCTACCTTTTGCCTCTGGGATTTTCATATTCTCTTACTTNTGTAAATCTTACTCTTAATTAGGTGGTTTGCTATGTAGCCGAGTGGCTGCCCCCCTGATGTCCTCCTCCTTCTCTGGCTCCTAGATCTCCTTTCTTCACTCCTCAATTTCTTTTCATTCTCTTCTCCCAGATGTCTCCCTCTATATATTCTCTCTGCCCAAACTTATCCTTTCTCCTGCCTTGCTATTGGCCAGTTCTTTATNAGACCATCAGGTGTTTTACACGGGCACAGTAACACAGCTTCACAGAGTTAAACAAATGCAACATGAACAAAAGTAACACACCTTAAACTAATATTCCACAACATTTCCCCCTTTTTGTCTAAATAAAAATGGAAAGGTTTTAACTTAAACATAGTAAGACTATATGCAATAGAAATTATCAAGTATGGATTACATTCACAATATTCTGTCCATTTGTTATTAGCATATTCAGAGAAAATTATGCATTAGCTATCCTATCTTACTGAATCCAAAATTTTACATCCAATTATCATAATTAAAGGAATACTGCAACTATAACTATTTAGTCTTTAACTCCATTAAAGACCCAGAAGGATGTAATATTATNTAACAACAGAGACATTTGACTGCCTGGACAGTCAACCAAAGTTGCTCTGCAATGCTAGGGCATCCATCTTTAGCCTAAAATCCTAGAGTATGTGGCAGACTTTTCTATGAAGCAGGAAATCTGAACTGTCCTGCCTTGTTTGGCAATGTTCATCAGTCACTTTCCTCTGTGTCTTACAGAATGTCTGGCAGTTTCTTCTGTGAAGCAGGAACCCTGAAGGACCATCCTGCTTTGTTTTAGCAAAGTTCAGCAGTCACTTTCCTGTAGGTCCTGCATGTTCAGTCTGCACAGCATGCAGTCAAGCAGTCAAATATAAGAGCAGTTTCTTTTCCTAGTGGCTAACCTTGACACAACAGAATCAAGCTCCATAAGAAGTTTCTTTAATGCCTATCATCTCTGAAGTAAATTGGTGCTGCCAGGAGCAGATGTGTCTTATTGTCATGAAAAACCTTAAGGTAACAAAACACTTTAAATGCCGTATTCTGTAGGTCTTTGAAAGTTTTGAAGACTCTCTGAATTAAATAGCTACTAAAAGTTAATATTATGGAAGTTATCAAAGGGTGGCTGCTGTGGAATATTATTTTAAGGTGTGTTACTTTTGTTCATGTTGCATTTGTTAACTCTGTGAAGCTGTGTTACTGTGCCTGGGTAAAATATCTGACGGTCTAATAAAGAACTGGCCAATAGGAAGGCAGGAGAAAGGATAAGTGGGGCTGGCAGGCAGAGAGAATATATAGAGGGAGAAATCTGGGAGAGAATAGGAAGAAAAGAGATGGAGGAGTAAAGAAAGGAGATTTAGGAGCCAGAGAAGGAAGAGGATATCAGGGGCCTTCTTCTTCTTCTTCATATTGCTTCTCAGTTTTGGTGATCAAAGCCAGGTCTATCCCAGAAATCTGTCACCATATGTCTAGCACAGGATACACCGTTTTGATTGCTTTAGTTTTCTTTTTTTAAAATCCTAGTGGCATGCCTCCATCTCTCAACTTTCTCAAAGTGTCTTTGACTGTTTAAGAAGTTGTTTATATCCATAAAAGTTTTTTATTGTGTTTTGTAACACACAATTTGTAAAGTGCCATTAAATTGACTGTGGATTTTGCTAGATGCTATATTCATTTTAGCAATTTGATTTTTTTCATGGCATGAACATGGCATGAATTTCTACTTATTTGTATCTTCTTTAATTTCTGCCATCAACATTTGATCGTTTCCTTTGAACAGGTCTTTCAAGTCCTTTGTTTAGTCTAAATATTTTAATGCTATCAAAATAGATCATTGTCTTAATTAATATCTGGGTAACATATGCAGTCATAAAAGTTACTTTGTTTAACAAATCTTCAGAGAACTTGTTTATTAGTTCTAATTGTTTTATCATAAAGGATTTAGGGGTTTCCATAATTTATATAATGTCATTACAATAAGAGCAAAAATACAGCTTATTTTAACTACTTTCTTTCCAGTTGAGGTGATTTTATTTGCTGTTGTTTGTTTTGTTTCTCTTTCTTTTCCCCTAAAGGCTTTGTCTATGATGAGCAGAAGTATTTTGCTTATGGTGATAAAAGAAACGCTTTNAGCTTGTCATGACTGAGTATGATGACAACTGTAAGTTTTTTTTTCTAAAAGGACGTTATGGTGCCATGTTTCTTCTACATGTGAATTTTTGACAGATTTCAGTCATGAAAGGATGTGTAAAGCATCAAATATTTTTGTCTCATGAACACTGAAATGATGACTTTTTAATCACTCATATTTTNGGGTTTTATTTCTTTCTTGTTTTATTTAATTTTTCATTAACATCTTGCTATTTTACCCAGGCTTTTCTCATATTTATTATCTAGCCCAGGCTGGACTGGAACTTATGTTCTTATTGCTGCAGCCATGTCTATCATAAAGGAGGAGCTTAATGTAATGCAGATACCTCTTACTGGTCTTATTTCTCCATACTATTACAATAACAATGAAATTTCAATACAAATTTTGAGTGAAATATTCAAACAGTAGCAGTCGGCTTATTCATAATTTTTTTAAAAATTCATACCTGAGTACTGTTTTTCCATCATTTCCTCCCCTCTGTTTCCCTCCATCTTTTCTGTTATCCCACTCCCTCTTACATTATTGGCCTCTTCTTTAATTATTCTCTCCCTCTCTCCTTCCCACCATCTCCTCCCATATATATTCCATTTAGTGTTCCTGGCATGTATGTGTAATGATTAGGGATGAACACTTGAGATTGGCTAATCTAGAGAGGAAGAGTACTCATCTCAGGTATGCAGGATGTTCAATGACTTGAATCTGTTAGGTAAAAGTAAGCTGAAAATAGGATTACAAGTGTTTGGAATACAAACAAGTAGAGGAACTAGGAATTGCTTCTCTCGCTATCATTATCATTATCATGACTCTAGATGGGGCTTTAGGACCTTGCAACCATAGAATATGGTTCCAAGAATACTGTTACCCCAGAGAAACACCTTTTCCCCCACAAAATACAGAGAGTGGCCCACTGAAGTAAAACTATCACTACTACTAAGTTCCTTGCTTTCTGAAGTCCAGAGGCATGAAGGAGTCCCTGTTTTGACAGCATATTTGGTTTTGTGTGTAGGTAATGCTAGTTCAGTGCAATGTAAATAGGGATGGTATGGATTAGCATGTNTGGTATTCTCACCCCTCTGTGAGCAAGAGTTTGAGAAGAGAATCGCTAATGACAAGAAGGCTCAGATCACATAGGAAGGAAGATCTCACTTTTCTTATTTGCAATGGTCAATTNTCCATGTGAAGCTTACTGGGATGCTTAAACAGATGAAAAGAAAAACACACTAATTCTAAGAATGTCTGTGAAGAAGCTTCCAAAAGAAATTAGCATTTTCATTAATAGACTGAATATGCAAAATATGCTTTAAGCAGCATGAAATGAGCATCATTTAATCCATTGAGGGTTCAATTAGAACAGGAAGTAGGGATGGAGGATTCTCTCTTTCTGAGATAGNGCATCTATCTTCTTCCCTTGACTTATTAGAATTTCTGGTTTTAGGCCTTTCAGATTTGCAAACCACCAGTACTCCTTATTTTTCAGTTCATAGACGGCATAAAATAAAAATGATCAGCCATCATAACAACGCATGCCTGTTATATACTCTCTCTGTCTCTGCCTCTCTATCTGTCTCTTTCTCTGTCTCTCACCCTCTCTCTCTTAAATAGACCAAGATGACATCTGACAGTCAGAGAATCTAGAACTACTCAGTGATGAGAACCCCTTGTAGTGACAACACTAATTTCAGCAGTTATGGCTGTCATTCATCTTGAGGCCTTCCTCTTCTCTGCTTCCCTTCAACATTCGCAACCCCCTAGGATGCTGATGGAACTCTCCTCTGTACCACTGGAGGGAAATACATCTGGACACTGNAAGTGGTGNATGTGAAAGCTATGCCATTCAGATTCTCAAGTAGGGACAGCTGGTAGATGTACTATCAAGAGACTATTCCCACTCTTTAGTTCCTTCATGGTTGATGACCCAAGAGTAGGCACTTCCTCAGAGAGCACACATTTGCTGATTGACCACAATCGGGATATAAGATCAACAAAATGAAGGCAGAAAGTGATTGCCACAAATCTTCCCACAACTTTGCTTAGTTTTGNCTGCCTTGCTTTGCAGCTGTGTGTTTTCTTCTCATCAAAGGTGCCATTTTCCTGTATTCATATGAGAATGACACCTTGGTAAATATTTTGTACCCAAACCCCATGTAAAAAATTGTTTTTAGATAGTATGACACTCCAGATAGTTGTTTCTTGTTTTCAGATAACAAAAGAGAGTTTCAGAGATATCCTTTGTGATGGCATCATATTTCTTCAGACTTTTCATTGAGCAAATAAAGCAACAGTTTGGGAAATCATTATGTTGCTCTGTGGAATGTCTTTGTTTCCCTTTAAGGCTGTATAAGAACAATTATGTATGCATTTTGCTGACATAAATCCTTGGAATTTCATCTCCCTTGATCTGAATGGTCCTCTGAACTTATGCCCCTAACAAGGACCTTGATAGTTTTTAATATTCACAGCATATTAACATTTGACAGTAACAAACCAATTTAGTGTTATATTGAGGACCTTCTAATCATGTTANTAGAGAAGAAGACAAATAACACAAATTAGAGTCAGACAAATGTAATAAAATGAATAATTTTAGGATTCCTTTTTAAAAATGCATGACAATATTGTTCTTTCCACCATCAAAATTAAATTAAAACTTGAGTAGTAAAATAGTATACCTATGTGCCAATCATTCTTGATAAATTCTGGTTATTATGGAGTATCTTGATTCATTCTATAGAAGTGCTAATTGTATCAAATTCTGATTAATGTGGTGGCATACCAGGGCATAATTTAGAAAGAAAGATTAGAAAATGTTCAGAGGTCCAATTATTCTTGAATATGAATTAAAAATATATGTGCATGCTATTAACTAGTTTTCTTCTGAGGGATTAATAATCATGAGCTATTCATGTAGAGTAAACTTCTTATTTTTGTCTTTTATTGGTCATAGAGAAAATAATCTCATCTGTCATTCCATATATCTTCAGAAGACACTTGTCAGTATTTATTGGCATTCGTCATGCAACTCCATAAATACAATATCCATTTGCTACTCTTTTACTTGCTCCATATGGCTCAATATGGGAAACTTTTGCTTGGAAATTATCTTATTTCCTAGGATTTTTTTCATAAAGAAACTGTTTATGTGCCATTCATCAGTTTTATAGCCTTTTTTTCTGTGGGCTTTGAAGTGGAAGCATGCTCAGTAGTCAGTCACACACAGAGCAGACTCATTACATGATTGTCAAGGAGCAATTTACCAGAGAGAAAGTCAAATCAGCTTTACTGGAAAGAGGACTGTGGTGTTTTACCCTTAGTGAAAGCAGCAAGTAAAATTTTACCCACAACTGGCTATGGAGGGGTAATTAAAATCATTAATCTTTTTATTGATCTTTGACTCTGTTGCTTACTATATTTAGTAGATAAGATTCATGAGCTGCTGGAGTGTGTCCATTGTCTCAGATCTTCATCGATAGGTATCCCCTGAAGAGGGCTTCCAGGGTAAAAGAGCATTTATCTGATTTAAGCCTATTATGTAGTTCATTCAGACTCAAAAGAAATAATTGTTATGCTTTATTAAGAAGCAATATTTGCAAACTCAAAAGTGGAAGAAAATTGCAACATCTTTAAGACTGTAAAATGTACTGCATGTTAAATAACTTTTGAGTTTTATTTGTTTCTTTAATTTATATAAGGGGAAGGTATGATTCCGCTTGATTGCCCTGTAAAATTCTATTGGATGATGTATAATTTTATATTATGTATCCCTTTAAAAAAGCAAATGCTTAACCTTATAGTCCATAACTATGTCCCTGAAGAAATAGTAGTCTGTCACCAAAGCTGAGATGGTTCACAGATATTAAAAGTTTAAACAGATGTTTGGGTGTCATCATAATCTTTCCTATCATTTGGATGTCATAAAGTTGCACCCATGTGTCCAACCTCAGCTATTATTTCTATAACACTTTACTCTCTTATTACAGTGCCCAATTAGGAGACTGACACATCAGCCACTGACCTTGAACAATTATTGAATTTTTANAATTTTGCATGTGGTAGCTGTTCTGAATACTCGTTGAGTAAACCCAAGTGCATGATTAGCATATGTTTCACAGTGAATGTTATTGGGGGGAGAAGTCAATGAGAGCCTGAGGATGTGATGCCCTGACAGTTGATGGTTAGGGAATTTAATGATGAGGGTATATGCCTGATAAATAACGACTAAAAATTTCCATACTTCAGTGAAATCAACTATACCCAGATACAAATAAAAGGCATTACATTTTTTTGTTAAAAAATATGGAAGTGATATCATAATANGTGCATTGCAGGTTTATTACTCGAAGATGACCAGTATCCATGAATGCTTCTAATTTTGTGGAGCATTAACTCACTGTATATTCTCTAGGTCAGAGCTAAGAACCCCTTTGCCTAAGCTATTAGAGAAGAAAGAAGTAATTCTATCAAAACACATCAATCCCCAGAGAGGAAAGCTTGCAAAGTACAGAAAATAAAGCAGAAGCAGAAGGAACACATGCACATACTTACAGAGTATGTAAAGCATTTAGTAGCCTGTTTACCCATAAATTACTTCAAATGTTCTCAATCTCCTAGGCTTATATGATCTTATTTAAATGAGCTCTGATCACTTATGCTACTGATCCAATAACCCAGAAAATTTATTTTTCTGAATTTAAATAGCTCCCACTTCTATTGCTTTAATAATTATGACTAATTTGCATTGGTTCTGGTTACATTTGCAAATGCACTTATAAGGAATATGATAACTCCCAGCACTTGGGAGGCAGAGGCAGGCAGATCTCTGTGATTTTGAGTCTAGCTCAGTCTATGGAGGGAGTTCCAGGCCAGCTAGAGCTGGTACACAGAAAACTGTCTCAAAAAGAAAAAAAAAGTAAAAGAATTAATAACTCATTGTACTTTCCCTATTTTTATATGAATCAAACTGTATTTCATTTGTTTGCATTTATTAAAATGAATATTCATTCACTCTCAAAAATCTTTCATTTCTTAAAAACCTCCAACCAAGTACACTAAATTTCTCAAACATTNAAAAACCATTCATTAAGTACCAATTGCATGATATCAGGCATTTGATATTTAATGAAATACACTACTCAGTGCCTGATATTATGATTTCTTTTATCATTTTATTAAAAAAATAAAACACAGGAATAAATATTATGGAATAAACCTGACAGAGCCAAGNAGCGATGCAGAGATGATCACCCCCCTCTGTGCTACCACTTGGCTCCTCCTCTTCCTCCCTCTGTGTGCCCTTCTATCTCCTTCTGAGTCCACTAGGGAACTCTATGGTCGACACCAGTCAGGTGTATGTAGACTTTGTTCTCCAAACTGAGGTTGGACTCTTGGTGGTCTTGGAGCAATCAACACAAGCAAATCTCCCCAAACATTTCCCCTATTTTTGTCTAAATAAAAAAGGGAAGCATTTTAATTCTAGCATAGTAAAACTATATACAATAAGAATAATTATCGAGTGTTGTCTAAATAGAAAGGAAAGGTATTAACTTTAACAAANTGAAACTGTATACAAGTACAATTGTGAAGTAAGAATTACATTCACAGTGTCCAGTAAAATTTTATTTGACAAATTCAGAGAACATACTCCATTATCTGTCCTCTCTTCATAAGTCCAAAATCTTGTACCTAATTTCTATCATGACTAAGAAAAGCTGTAACTATAACTATCTAATCTTCAGTCCCATCAAAGACCCAAGAAGGATATAATATTACCTGAGTAAACAGGAAATGCAGAGTAGGCAACTTCCAAAACTAAAAGAAATAACAGAAACAGCTGGCTGCCTGGGCAATTATCCAAGATTCCTCTGCAACATTGNAGCATCNATCTTCAGCCTACAGGCCTAGAATATCTGACAGACTTTTCTGTGAAGCAGGAATTTTNTAGGACTGTCCCACCTTGTCTTGNCANAGTTTGGCAGTCTTATTCCTTTGTGACCTGCTTGTCCTATTTGTATAGTATACTGTCAGTAGTCAAGGCAAGGGCAGTTTCTTATCCAAATATCTAGCTTTGTCACAATGAAAAAACTCCATATGGAGATTCTTCAATGTCCATCATCCTTTTATGAAGTAGATTGGTGCTTCCAGGAGCAGATGTGTCTCATTGTCATGAAGAGCCTTAGGTTATTAAAAGATTTTAAATCCCATATTCTATAGGTCTCTGAAGTGTTTAAACANTATATCAGTTAAACCATGAAAACATACCTAACGTGACTACAAGTTTGATTGTCCTAGATGACTAACTGTTAACCTGTCTTTCTTTAATATCCTTAATATCTTGCAAGGAGTAGAACTTTACATTACATTTTTAAATGAACTGCATAGACAGAATACCTTAAACAATAATAGAAACATATAATATATATATGTGTGTGTGTATACAATAACAGAAATAACCCTAAATTTGCATCAATATACCAAAATATCTTTTTGTTTTGTTTTGTTTTGTTTTGTTTTTGAGACAGGGTTTCTCTGTATAGCTTTGCGCCTTTCCTGGAACTCACTCGGTAGCCCAGGCTGGCCTCGAACTCACATAGATCCGCCTGCCTCTGACCAAAATATCTTAAACCAGAGTAGAAACATATATATAATATAACAAAAATAATTCTAAATTTGTATACAAATATATCCATACCAATGTAAAATACTTGAGACTAGTAGTTGCTTTTTTAGTTTGAAAGTAAATTCAATAATCTAGCCTTTATCCTANCATTTCTATACCCCCACTTTTTCTTTGCAGAGATTCCAGAATCTAATTTCCTTTGGTTGGTTTCCTCCCTGACCATGAACAAAAACAACTTGTAATAACACCCCTAAGTGATGACAAACATCCATTGAACAACTCAAAACTACCCACCTCATCTCTTGAGAATGTGGACATGGTGTTCTTAAAAATACTTCTTGTGTCTGGGTGCTTACCTTTGGTGCTGTAGTTTCTACGTTGTAATTTATTTACTTCAAGTTGGTATTTGATTAAAGATGGCGCAGGTTAGCTAAAGTCCACAAGCTCATATAGAACACAACATTATACTTAACTATGGAGGCATATGCATTGTCTTTCAGGATTCCAGAAAACAGCAAGAGCATCTTTAGGGGTCCCTAAAATATTGGGATAAAGATCAAGTTCTGGGAGAGCTACTGTCATTCAGTTTCAGTGTGATGGGAGAGTGCAAGGTTTATCTGAAGTCCTGACTGGAGTAGTCTATGAGGCAGAATGATCTTAGCTAACTGCTATGAAGCTATCCTGAGCAGTTTGGGTGGTGTTTGGTTTTTT
>LZPO01066536.1:0-25642 GCA_001675575.1 Neotoma lepida
ACACCGTAAGTAGCCAGTGTTAGTTCAAACTTCAGGAGTCTGACACCAAGCAGTTTATTTTAGACTCATTTAAACACAGCTTTAAATTTAATTTAAACTTTTCCTGGTGACTCAGTCCCATGTGCATAATGAAGCTTAAGACATCTCTACATCATAACTCCTTGTAAAATACATGTGTCACCTTCCATAAAGATGGGTTCTATAGATTGCCAAGCTCATGATGAGGGAGGAGCCTGTGTGGTCGCAGACACAAAGATAGCACAAAGCTTACCATGCTATTAACCACATCCCCTCTTAGGCTTTTTTCTGGGCAGAAACCAGGTTATGAATCCTCCCTTCCTTTGAAGGGACAACACTGTGTATTTAACATCCCTGGTTCCTCCAGTGCTTATTTGTAAGCACAAGGAGTTCAGTACCTCCCATAAGGGAGGATGAAGGTTAGAGCATAGACTCTGGAGTCAGACTGGGTTCAAATTCTGGTTCTGCCTGTTTGTAGCTCCATGATCTTAAAAGAACTGATTATCTTATCTGTAAAGTGAGTATAATACAGCCTTGTTATCCCTTTGCAGAGAGATTAGAAGCAGAGAAGAGGTGTACGTATTTCCAGCATAGTCTCCCAATCTGGAGTTACACACACCTACTCTGTCATAGCCTCGAAGTGTGGACAAGTATAAAGTACACAACATGGTGATTGACACATGCAAAGCTTGAAATAAGAGCTTTTTAATCTACTGAGAGAGTGAAATAGAAGATTGATCAGGAAAGCTAGAGGTATATATACAAAAGATTGAAGATGTAGCACTGTTGGTAGAATCTTGCCTAGCAGGTACCAGGCTCTGGGTAGGGCCCCAACACCATGAAAACAGTTTGGTAGGAGTCAGAAGTTCAAAGTCATCATCGGCTATATATTAAGTTTGAGGCCAGAAGGGGCTATGTGAGACCTTTTCTCACAAAAANTAAGTAACAATAAATAAAAGTGAGGAGAGGTTAGAATGATGCATGATGAACT
The DNA here is from genome assembly GCA_001675575.1 of Neotoma lepida. NCBI lineage: Eukaryota > Metazoa > Chordata > Mammalia > Rodentia > Cricetidae > Neotoma > Neotoma lepida. Next base: position 1,010 of record LZPO01066536.1, read on the forward strand.
AGAATTCTACTTCTTTAGATCTTAGTACATATGAGTAAAACTTTTGATGTCAGGGAAAGTCCTTCATGCAAAGGAATGTTGGAATTTTTTTTTTTTTGAACCTCAATGACTGGGAGGCAGACCTGAAACAATCTCTCATGTAGTTCAATGATGAAAGGAGAAACATATGCCAAAAAAATGACAAACACTCACGCAAATGTGAGTAATTCTGAGTCTTAGTTGAAAATGCTCTTTTTTCTGCTGTAACTAGTTTAGTGGTCCAGGACTGACTCGAATCCCTGCTCCAAGGCACCTCACACTACTTGCATACTACTCATTTCAGGAGTCTAGGGTTACACGGAGCTTGTCATGGATCTTCCATGTTCCATGTTCAGCACCTCAAATTCCATATTCTCATTAGCATTTTTTGTCAAAGAAATGGTGGTTTCCATGTTTGTCACTTTTACACTGTTCTATCAGTTTCACTCTTTCCCGCTGATGCAGTGAGTATATCATGTTTCTTTGTGGAGGTCTTTTTTTAATGCCCCATAAGGAAATATCAGAAACATTAATGAGGTAACAAGGTATTTACCAGTCAAATAATGAGCAAAGTCTTGTGCTTAAGGGTGTGGCCTCTGGAGCCAGCCTGCCATCATCAGCACTCACCTCTATTCACTTCTGCTAGCTGGGCATCCTTGATTTTGGTTCTTGGTTTTCTCATTTGCAGATAACAGGGCTGGCTATGAGCATGAATAATGAGTATAAATGTTTAGAACAATATTTGATACTGTTATGGGCAGCCCACCAGAGATGACCAACTACTCAGACACAGTTTATAGCCAACTGAAAGTCTTTATTCCAGTCAGTTGGGACTACATTCAGTTTTTCAGAGACCTAAGTATAGCCCTGAGCATTTAAATCAACAGGCTTTGAAAGGCAAAATCCAACATCCTGTTATCTTAATAAGCAGCAGCAAGGGAGGTTTGCACAAGCAAGCAGTTTAACAGAAGGTAAGATAAGTTAGCTGGGGCATCTCGACCTCAGGTTCCTAGAATAGAATTGGGTAATTTTCCATGGGATTCTCCATCAAGGAGATCAAATTCTAGTTAAACCTGAAATGGCCTCAGCAAGAATACGAGATGGAGGAACCTCTGCACTGTCCTCCCCTATCACAATATAATATGCTCCCAACAAAAATTAAACATCACAATTAAATAACACATGCACAGATTATCACTTTTCATAGTTGTCTTCCTAAGCACCAAGACTTGAGACTCAGACAAAAATATTTGATACTCCATCCTTTTGGTTTGCTTTTAGTATTTTCTAAAGAAACCCTGGGCCTGCCCTTTAAAAAAAATCCTCTTAATGATAACTTGGGAAGTGAGGGGAGGGAAAAAGCAAAGCAGAGATAGCTCAGGTGGGCTCATGAGTTCATGTTCTTTGTCAAGTACTCCTTGGGGTGTTAGGGTTGAGTTAGTGATGTGTGCAGTTCCTGGTTCAACGTTTGCCCTTTGATACTCGAGAAAAGAGCAGCAAAAAATGTGAAAGAGAGCCACCTGCCTGTATCCAAATCATTATCAAGCCTTCCTCACAGACTTGGGAACTTCCATCCAGGTTCCTGCAGGACTATGAACATAGTTTTTCTACCTACAATGCTCTTACAGCTCCCAGCCCATTCATTCTCACCTCTTCCACTTTTAGATGTGGTATTGGTTGTTCCTACAGGGTTTTTTGTTTTGTTTTATTGGCTGCCTAAATCAGATCCAACTTCAGTCCTTTATTGTAGGGAAACTTCATCCTGGTGCCTGAGGAGGCCAGAANGCAGAGGATCCACTAAAATGGAGTTACAGGTAGTTGTGTGCCTCCATGTGGATGCTGGGAACCCAACCCAGGTATTCTGCAAGCTCAGTAAGTGCTTTTAACTGCTAAGCCATGTCGGCAGCTTCATTCTTTTTCTTTTCCCCAGGACTAGACTGAAGCCGGAGACTCCTGCATGCTAAAGAGATGAGTTACTCCTAAGCTACAAAATTTTCCCTTCTGGCCTTTTTACACTTTTTTATTTTGGCCTAGTGTGGTGGTTTGAAAGAAAATGGCTCCCAAAGGGAGTTGCACTATTGAGAGGTATGGCCTTGTTGGAATAGGTGTGACACTATGGAGGTGGGCTTTAAGGTCTCATATATGCTCAAGCCACACCCAGTGAGACAGACCACTTCCTGTTGCCTGCAAGATGTAGGACTCTCAGCTACTCCAGCACCATGTCCTCCTGCATGCTGCCATGTCTCACCATGATAATAATGAATTGAACCTCTGAACTGTAAGCCACCACAATTAAATGTTTTCCTTTGTAAGAATTGCCATGGTCATGGTGTCTCTTCACAGCAATAAAAACCCTAAGATACCCAGGGTCTCACTGTGTTGCCCAGACTGGCCTTGAACTCAGTCTATAGCCCAGGCAAGCCTTGATATGACACCCTCCTGCAGTCGATTCCTAAATAGCCAGGGTTGCATTTCTATAGCCAAGCCCAACTTTGTTCCCATTAACACTTGGAGATTTTTCTCTTCCCTGTAACTCCTCCACTGTGAATGACTGAGGAGTAACTAAAAGTAGTACCCAGAGGAGGAAGGGACCAGTAATACATCAGCCCATGGCTATGTAACTAGGGCAAGGAGAAAAAAAATAATCACTTTTATTTTTTTAGGTATAAAAAATAGTTTGAATGAGAACATCCCCCATAGGCTCTTATGCTTGAATACTTAGTCCCCTATTTGGGAAGGATTGAGAGATGTGGCCTTGTTAGGTGAGGTATGTCATAGGGTTGGCTTTGATGTTTCAAATGACTTGTGTCAATCTCAGTCTCCTTCTCTGCCTTTTGGTTTTATTTCAAGATGTGAGCTATCAGCTACTGCCCCAGCACCCTGCCTGCCTGCCACCATGCTTCCCACCATGATGGCCATGGACTCACCCTCTGAAACTAATTCCTGGTCATGGTGACTTATCATAGTAACTAAGGAAATGGTACAAGAGCTGCAACTGTCCTTACATACCTTAGCCACCTCTTTGGTACTGACTACACAAGAAAATTCATCTGATGTTTTTGTTGTAGTGCTTCTTGGCCTTTTGGCTGAGATCAATTGTAGTATATTTGTTGAGGACGTCAGCCTACCACCTGCCAAACCAGAACTCTGTACACACGTGGAAACAGTTCCAAATGAGAGGCACTTAAACAACACATTTACAACTGCTTTTTTCAAACACTTTTCTCTCCAAGACTAAAACCACTTACAAAGATAGAATTCTCATAACTTAGCATGTCTTTGCAGTAGTGGTAAAACTGGGGACTGAACGCATGTTCTCACACATGTTATGTAAGTGCTGAACTGCTGACCTACATGCCCAGCTGCAGGACAAGCCTGATAAACTCCTCCCTTCCTTCCCTCCTTCTTTCCTTCTTTTTAAAAAAAATTTTGTTCGTTTTATATGTGAGTGTGTCATCTGCAAGTATTTATGTGCATCATGTGAGTGCTTGATGCCTTCAGAGGTCAGCAGTGGTCATTGGATCTTCTGGAGTTGTGAATAGTTGTGAACCACCATGTGGGTGCTAGGAATCAAACCTGGGTCCTCTGCAAGAATGGCATGTGTTCTTAACCACTGAGCCATCTCTCTAACACAAGCCACTTTCTTTGTAACCTCTCATTCAAATGTCAAATGACTTTTTCTTTCGGAAGTTTGAAAGGTCCTATTGATACAGCTGTAGAACTGCTTATTTAAGTGTACTTCAATAAGCAAACAAGCACAGTAACAGCTAATGTTGTGGAGGGCAACCACTTTTCTACATTGATACCAAGTAGCACAGATAGTGCAGGACTGAAAATTCTGGATTTGGGAAGGGGGAAAGTGAAATTTATTTGGATAATATTCTCATTTCCTTTTCTCCATTCTTTTTGGAAAAGAAAAATTGCCTAGAAACTTCTTCCTCACTGCTGAGAGACCTCCATAAAATTTCCTTACTGACACAGGCCTGGTGAGCTTCACATTGCTCAGCCTAATGTCCCATTCTCTCCACATCCCCTCTCTGCTTTGAAGAAAACATTCAATCCCATTTAGTCAAGGAATGTAATGTTAATGTGTTAATAGGCTACTATCCAGTCTCAATAACACCCTTTATCCAGTTAAAATCCTAGTTCCCAGAAAGCCCTGAGGGATGACTAATGTGGGGAATTTCTGCCTGAGACTCATGGGTTGAAATAAAGTTGAGCTGTTGAGGCTCTCTATCTCCTCCTTTCAATGACGGCCATAGGGTATTTCCTGTAATTGACTTGGGTGGGGCTGATTCTGAAAATCAAACAAGCAGTTCTTACCAGTAGAACACCCTCCCAGCCAAAGGGGGCAGAGAGTTCTGTGCAAATTAACAGTTGTTTCCCACAATCGGCATATTTTTAAAAGATAAAGTCAGGCACGCTTGCATTCCCAGAACTCAACAGACTGAGGTATGAAGATAGGAAAGTTCAAGGCTACTAGAGCTACAGAGTGATACCATGCTCCACCCCTACCCCAAAAAGCAAAATCAGCAGAGCATGATGGTACATTTTGTAATTCTAGAGTTTGAGGGATAAATACATGAAGATAAGGAGTTCAAGGCCAGCCTCTTGGCTACATAGTAAGTTGAGGCCCCGGGCATCCTGTCCTACATGAGATGTGCTAAATAATAAATAAAATAAATAAATAAAAAATAAATAAAAAATATTTATTTTCAATAAGAAACTAAAGAAATGAAGCTTCAAAATAAAATCTCCACCCCCATTTCAGTCAGTCTGTATATTGAATTTTGTAGTATGGTGCTATAAATTATTATTAGGATCATTAAACTGGTCACAAAAAATTTGTTTATCCACAAAATGTATCACTTTTATATTATTTTTCTTTGATCCAACAGCCTTTTCCAGACAACTTTGTTGTTGTTATTTGGGTTTTTTGTTTGTTTTGTTTGGTTGGTTAGTTGGTTTCTCTGTGTAGCCCTGGCTGTCCTGGAACTTGCTCTTAGACCAGGCTTCAAGATTAAAGGCGTGCACCACTATGCCTGGCTTCCAGACAACTTTTTCTTGCTTTGATTACTTAATGTATATTTCTCAAGTTAATTTTAAAACAGTTTAAAAATATTTGCTGGAATCATTCCTTTGTTAGACAATGAGAGCTATGGGAAAATTCTTCTGACTTTGTTGTCATAATACATTTAAAATGTATAACGACCATTCTCTTGGTTAGGGTTACTATTACTGAGATGAAACACCATGACCAAAGAAATTTGGGGAGGAAAGGGTTTACTCAACTTAGGCTTCCACATCACAGAAAGTCAGGACAGGAACTCAAGCAGAGGAGGCAGGAGCTGATGCAGAAGCCAGCAGAAAGTACTGCTTACTGGCTTGCTCAGCCTGCTTTCTTATAGAACCCAGGAGCACCAGGCCAGAGATGGCCCCACCCACAATGGGCTGGGCCCTCCCCCATCAATCAGTAGTTAAGAGAAAGCCTTCTGGACTTACTTACATTCTGATCTTCTGGAGGAATTTTAAATGAGGCTTCCTCCTTTCAGATGACTTTAGTTGTGCCAAGTTGACACAAAACTGTTATCATGTTGATTTAACCCACTAGATGCTGGTTGCACACACATGAGCCTAGCACTTGGGATGCAGAGACAGAGAATCAGCAATTCAAGGCCAGCCTCAGCTACCCACAATATTGAGGCTAGCATTGGCTACATGAGACTGTGCCTAAAAAGAAAAAACAAAATAGCAACAACAAAAACAAAACAGTGAGATACCTCAGCAGTAAGGGTACTTCCCACCAAAGCCTGACAACATGAGTTCAATCCCCAGAGCCACAAGTTGTCCTCTGACAGCTTCTTGTACACCACACACACACACACACACACAAATAAATAAATGTAAAAAATTTAAATAAATAAAAATGATACAGTAGAAAAAATAAGCAAAAGTTATAAACAGTAACATAAAAGAATTAAAAGGAAATGACCACAAACATTTTGAAAATATATTTAAACTCTTTTGTAATGTTAATCCCAAGAATAAGACAACTACCACAATTTTGAGCCAAATTTGAATCAAGCTTTAATTAAATACTGGCCAGGAGGATGGGCTATAGGAAGGACCATTCAAGAGTTCCCAGGAAATGGCCACAAGCCACATTTTTCAGAAGCTTAAAAAGGCAAACCTACAAGGCCACAGTACTTCTCACCAAGTCCAATTAAGGGCAAGCATATCCTGATGTACTTCCTGTAGCCAGAAGTTTCTCCAGTCCTGCCCAGCCCTTAATGGAGACAAATCTCTCCCACCCAAATCTCTCAGCTGCCTGGTCCCAAGTAAACACACAGAGGCTTATATTATTTACAAATTGTATGGCCTAATGTCTCAGGCTTCTCACTAGCTAGCTCTTTCAACTTAATTCAGCCCATTTCTATTAATCTATGCATTGCCATGTAGCTTCATGGCTTACCGGTACTTTCACATCTTGCTTCTCCTGGCAGCAGCTCGAAGCATCTTCCCATTCTCCTTGTGTGTTTATCTAATGTATGCATTCCATCTATTGGGCACACTTACAGCTGTGAATAGTCAGGAAGATAATTTCTGCTTAAGCTGTATAATTCTGATGGATAGAAATAATAGTAGAATTTTTTCTTAACTCAGACTAACATAGGAAAAGTCTCGGCTACAAAGACAGACTTTTACAAATTTTTCTAAGACCTCAGAGCAAATCCAAAATATACTAAGTTGCTCATGGAGGTGATTTGTCAAAGGACAATTTCCCAAGTGTCTGTTGAACCAAAGTCAAGCTGACAATATTGAAGCTCCCTGTACAGGTCACCTCAGCAGTTGGCTTTTTGCACATACTCCTAGCCTCAAGGTTCAGCCAACTAACTGTTTATTGTTTAAGTCCTGCATTTCAATGTCACTCTTTGGTTACGTGCTTACTTTACTTACCATGCCCAGTCAGCGTGACCTCTGTAGCCTAAGAGAAACTGCGTGACTTATCATGTGTTATTAGAATGGGNCAGACCCTGAAAATGTAACATATAATTGTCCAGAGTTTGCTCTGTGTGTGTGTGTGTGTGTTTGTGTGTGCTGAAAGGGAGATGTAGCTGAGTGTGTAGAGAGAGAATATGTGGAGAATGTGTGGAGAACGTGTGGATATTTGTAACTGTGTAGAGACAGATGTGTATGTAGGGCAGACATGTGTGTGTAGAGGAGAGTTGAGTGAGTGAGTGAGTGATATAGAAGAGAAATGCAAGTTATGGGTGAAGAAATATAGCAGGGTATAGAGAAGTGTGTGTAGGAGAGAGCTGTGTGAAAAGAGATGAAACTGCATATAAAGATGTATGGAGAATGTAGCTCTCTGGAGACAGATTTTTAGAGAGAGATTTTTCAGATGAAGTAAAAAACAAAGTTACCATTAGAAAGCATGTGTTTCCTTATCTTTCCCTCAGATAGAAAAGTCAAGCCCTCAGATAGATAAGAATATTTTCTAAGTCCCCGATACTCTGTAAGCATTCTTTTTGCTACACTGGAGGCTGGATTAAATGCTTCCCGGGCTGCATTAAATAGGTAACTTTCCTGGTATGCCAATAGGCACTATAGGTAACCATTTTGTCCCCTGTGCCAGGCAGTTTCCTTTTGATCTAACATTCCAGACTGTTGGGACAAGGGGCAACATACTCTCTTCTGTAACTACTTCCTGCTGAAACTAGGATGTTGTTGTCAGGGCCCAGGAGAGCTGAAATGCTAGTCAAAGGCTGGAAAGGGATTCAGACTATGACTCACTTAGAGGTCTCTATAGATGCTTGCTGCTTTTCTTAGCAGGGCAGTTCATCCCAATGGTCAGGGAGCTGAAGGTAGCCCCAGATTCTTGGGATGTCTCAAGGCACATGCCTCCTGAAACAGCCCCTTAGCTCCAGAGTTCTTGAGTGAAGGTCACGGTACTACCCAGCCCAGCCTCCCAAAATGTCATCTCACAGATAGTCTACATTGAAGATCTTGACCCCTGAGAACCTGCATCCTGACCTCAGCCTCCTGCTCTTGATCTTCCTGACCACTGCATTTGCTTTAGTCCTGATGATATCTGTTTGTGCACTGAACCCTCTTTATTCTTCACTTTACCCTCTTTCCTAGGCACAGCTGCCATGTCAGAAATATACTGTTAACTGCGATGCAGCATCTCTTGTCATTTTTCCTTCTCATTCCTGTCTCAGCATTTTTCAAGTTGAATGTAATGAAAGATAGGCTACTGACACTGGTACTCCAGAACACTTTTCATGGCTTGGGAGAGTCAGCATGCTGGCTTTCTAGTGTGAAATGGGTCTTGCTTCAGCTATGCGTTCATCACTACTCACACTTTATTTTATAAACATCAGCAGACAATGCTCCACTTTTTTAATGCCTGTCTTGTCCTTCAGCTCCCACTCCTGATAATCTATGAGTTTTAAAGTCACTTTCTCATTTACCAGTAAGATCCAAGATACCTGACTGCCTTTGCACAGTTTCATCTTCTGTGTCTCAGTATCTCTAACATGTTTGCCCGGTCCTTTACTCTGGCTTTACCATTATGAGGCTCAGCCTAAGGCCTATTCTTCTCTACTTTTCTCTGTGATGTTATTCCACCGAGAACCTTCTTGAAGGTGTTTTCCTTTACTCTTCCTAGTTGAATCCCTACAAATTCTCTTCCTCCTTGTAAACTTTCTTCTCCTGACCTTGCCACACTGTCAGTTACTGCCCTGTTTTTCTCATTTTCCTTAGGAACCTTTTAAAAAGCAGGGTGCATCATAGCTCCCATATTCCTATCATCACTCATTTCCTTGGGTTCTTAAAGTCTGGATTCCACCCTTGGTTTCCTTTCTAAAAATAGCTCCTTCAGCAGTCACCAGTTACCCTACAATTGGCAATACCTACAGTTTTTCTCAGGTCTCTCTGCACTACTGAGCACAGCGGAACATTCCATTCTCCTGTGCCTTTCTCCCTCCTTGGTGCCAGTTACTAGACTCAGCTGGATCTCCTGCATCACTGTTCTCTCCAAAGGTGGCTTCTCTTCTTCCTCTCACCTCTCTGAGTAAATACCTACTATGCTCCTCAATGCTCCTTTTTTCCAGCATTTTCTCAAGGATCTCAAATGGCACCTCTGTACGTATTATTCTAAATACACCATTAGTCCAGATGTCCTGTGTCCCTGATACCCACAACAGACTAGCCTTCAGAGGGCCTCAGTCTACAGTTTAAAATATCTACATGTGCATCTACTCTCTGTGTAATTTAAAGTGGGACAGACACAGAAAGACCCTTTAAAGAGTCCTTAAGGAAGAGGGGAAGGCTGTGTCTTCCTGATGCAGCCGCAGTAGTGGCCGCAGTAGTATAATGCTGAGGAAAGCCAACATTTGGGAAGTGTTGAAGGCATGCCAGGCACCATTACATTTAAGGACATAGGAAATCCTCACAACTGGACTGGGAATGGGGCTCAGTTAGTAGAGAGCTTGGCTACATGCTTGAAGCACTGGGTTCAATCTGCTGCACCACAGCAAACCTCCTGTGGTACCATCCGCCTGTAACCCCAGCACTTGGGAGGTAAAGGTATGCCAGTCAGGAGTTCAAGGTTACCCTCAGCTATATCATGAGTTTGAGGTTACTGTTGGCTGCATGAGACCCTGTCTCAATTTTTTCAAATTTTAATGATTTATTTATTTTTATTTTATGTGCATTGGTATTTTGTCTGCATGTATTTCTGTGTGAGTGTGCCAGGTCTCCTGGAACAGGAGTTACAGAAAGTTATGAGCTGCCATGTGCGTGTTGGGAATTGAACTCAGGCCCTCTGGAAGAGCAGCCAGTGCTCTTAACCGCTGAACCATCTCTCCAGCCCACACCCCCCACTCCCACAAAAAAAAAAGCTTTTAAAAAATCTTCTAATGTGAATGCTGCTAACAATAGACTTTAAAAGGGTTCTATACACAGATTGTACCATAANAGTTGACAACATCAATCATTAATTATTGTCCCCATTTTATAGATGAGGAAAACCAAGGTTCAATAAATACCCAGTAAGTGACAATGCTGGTGTTGGTATTTGACCTCATCTCTAGAAAGATGATGATGGTGATGGCTATCATTTCTTAGCACCTGTAGCACATCTAGAGCTGTACAAAATGCATATAGGTGTTATCTAACTTTTAGAAGCCTCTGACACATTAGGATACCCACTTGAGAAAGGTTAAGTAAAATCTCTCTGTCATTGAGGTAACAAATCATAAAATTGCTGAGGTAGCTCCCTCCACCCCCACAGGAAGAACATAGTGAGCTAAAAGTAGCTCGACTCATTTACCTACATGTCCTGCTGGCTGTTATTCTAGCTGTTACTCAAGTCTGAGCTAATTGAGTCATCTGAGTGTCTGTTGCTGTTAGGTGTCAGTCTGAAGGATGTGGGGTGCCCAGATGAAACATTGTTTCTGGTCATGTCTGGACCAGGACTGACTCTGTGGCCTCTGGAAGGTAGACTGCCATCTGCAGTGTGGCTGTGTGTCATCTAATTCGTAAGGGACTGGAGGGAACAAAAGGTGCTGGACCTTCTACTTCCTGCCTGCCTGCTTGACCACGGATTGACATCATCAGTCCTCATGGTTCTCAGTCTTCAGACTTGAACTAGATTTTGACAGGTGCTTCGATTACAGGCTTCTCAGGCCCCCAGTCGATCACATGAGTCAATTTCAATCTCTCTCCCTCCCTCTGTCTTCTCCCATCTCCATCTCTCCTGTACTATATTTGGGGACCCTGGTTACGCATAGACAGGGGGTCAGTTGCATTGGCTGTCTCTCCCGATGCCTCTTGCTCCCCTCCTTCCCCTCATGCTCTTCCACTTTCATGGCTCTGCTCCTTGCTTAGATGGCTTCCTGACCCTCATCCCAGCTCAACTTGTCAAAGTAGCAGCCATATTAAAAACTATCTCTTCCATGTTCTTTTCCCTTGAAACACCCATATTGTAGTGATTCCTCTCCTTTGAATTTTCCAGCATGTTTTATTTCACTTCTCTTACTTTACTCACCAGTTGTTACCATTATTTATGAAATTTTATTTATTTATTTACTTACTTATTTATTTGGTTTCTCTGTGTAACCCTGGTTGTCCTGGAACTCACTCTGTAGATCAGGCTGACCTCAAACTCATAGAGATCCACCTGCCTCTGCCTCCCAAGGCATTAGCCACCATCACTCAGCATCTTTTATTTTATTAATTGGATTGTTTGTTGGGGGGTTGCAAACATGGTAATGTGTGTGGTGGTCAGAGAACAACAACCTGCTGGAGTTGGTTCTCTCTTCACTATGTGGGATCCAGGGGTTGCATTCAGATTGTCAGGCCTGGGGACAAATGCCCTTACCCAGTGAGCTATCTTGCCAGCTCAGAACTTATTTTTACTGAATTTCAACCTCCTCAAGCAAAAGAAAGTATATTAGTGACTAGTGGTATGTAACTTGCAGTAATCTGTTAGAACACACTATACAAAACAGATCTGGAAAATGTGGGGACTCAACCTCCTCAAGCAAAAGAAAGTATATTAGTGACTAGTGGTATGTAACTTGCAGTAATCTGTTAGAACACACTATACAAAACAGATCTGGAAAATGTGGGGACTCAAAAAAGAATGATTCTCTTCTTAAGTCAAAATTAAGAAAAAAAAAGTAGCAAATTCAGATTTTTACAGAAATGCCAGCTTTATTACTGACTTAAAAAAAACTAGATTGGAAAATATGACCAAATGACTTATCTTTTACCTCTGAAGTAGATTTATTATCCACTCTGTCACAGATGACCTAGACATGCTGAGGTCCTCCCCAGGGGCCCATACCTGATTGTGCAGAGAGTAGATCAGATTATATCCAGTTAGCACAATGACACAGTCATTGACCACATATTCTATTCTCTTTTCCCAAACACATCAATCAAACAAATCACTCCTCTTCTAGGAAGAGAGGAGAGATGCAGATGATACAGAACTCCGTCATTGATCTGCTAGTCAAGCTGAATCCCTCTTGATGGAGATCAGAAACTGGCTGTAAGAATATATAAGGTTGTGCTGGCATATTACTTTATCCCAGTACTTTCGAGGCAGAGGGAGGCAGAACTCTAAGTTTGTAGCTAGCCTGGTTTACATAGTGAGTTCCAGGACTTCCAGGGCTATGTAGAGAGACCCTGTCTTTAAAAAAGAAAAGAAAAGAAAGGAAGGGAGGGAGGAAAGAAGGAAGAGAGGAAAGAAGGAAGGAAGAGGGGAGGACAGAAAAGTATAGTAAGTATAGTCTTGGTGCAGACCCAGGTCCTCTTAGCTCTGTCACGTCTGCTCTCTCATACTTCCCTCCGATCATACCCATTCCTCTGTGTCAGCCTCCTATCTGCACAAACACTTCCTTCCAGGGACTCTCAGTGGCCACACGGGACTGAGATGCAAGTAGGCAATCTTCACTATCCTTCCTGGCCTTCATTCCAGTCTTTCCAGATTTACTTTTAGTCCTGCTTCAGCCTGCCTACAGGAGCCTCGCCTCTCCTCAGCCCCACCAATTCTCTGGAGACTCCATATCTTGTTGCAGACTCAAAGTCCATAGCTATTTCCCATAACCCTTCTTAGCCTTCCCTTCTAGCCCAAATATATTCTGTTATGTGAGCCCCTGATTATATTTCATATCCTTATGAACACAGATGCAAAATTTCTAAATGAAATACTTGCAAACTGAATCCAGTAACACATCAAAAGGAAAATCTACCATGATCAAGTTTGATTCATCCCAGAAATACAGGGATGGTTCAACATACATAAATCAATAAATATAATTCACTTACATAAATATATTGAAAAACAAGACCCACATGACCATCTTGTTAGATGCAGGAAAGTCCTTTGACAAAATCCAACATTCTTTCATGATAAAAGTCCTGGAAAGACTAGTGATAGAAGGGACATACCTCAATATAATAAAGGCAATTTACATCAAGCCCACAGCCATTGTCAACCTAAATAGAGAAGAACAGAAAGCAATTCCCCTAAAACCAGAAACAAGACAAGGATGTCCATTCTCTATATATATTGAATAAGAACTTAAAGTCTTAGCTAGAGTAAGAAAACAACTGAAGGAGATCAAGGGGATACAAAAAGGAAAGGAAGCTAGCTGTCTTAGGGTTTCTCTTGCTGTGAAGAGACATGTGGTGGTTTGAATGTAATTGGGCCCCGTAATCTCATGCAGAGTAGCACTATCAGTAGCTATGGCTTTGTTCGAGTAGGTATGGCCATGTTGGGGGAAGTGTGTCACTGTGGTGGTGGGCTTCGAGGTGTCCTATGCTCAGGATACTGCCCAGTGTTTTAGTTGACTTCCTGTTGCTTGCAAGATGTAGCACTCTCAGCTCCCTTACCATGTCTGCTTGCACACTGACATGCTTCCCATCACGATGATAATGGACTGAACCTCTGAAACTGTAAGGGAGTCCCTTCAGTTAAATGTTTTTCTTTGTAAGAGTTGCTGTGGTGAGTTTGAGGCCAGCCTGGTCTACAGAGCTAGTTCCAGGACAGCTAAGGCTGTTGCACAGAGAAAACTTTTCTCAAAAAAAAAAAAAAAAAAAAAAAGAGTTGCTGTGGTATCTCTTCAGAGCAATAGAAACCCTAACTAAGACCATGACCACAGCAACTCTTACAAAGGAAAACATTTCATTGGAGCTGGTTTACAGTTTCAGAGGTTTAGTCCATTATCATCTTGGTGGGAGGGAAACATGGCAGCATACAGGTGCAGGCAGACATGGTTCTGGAGGAGGAGCGGAGAGTTCTACACCTTGATCCACAGGCAACAGGAAGTAAACTGTGTACCACATTGGGCATAATTTGAGCATATATAAGACCTCAAAGCCTGCCTCCACAGTGACACCCTTCCTCCAACAAAGCCATATCTCCTAATAATGCTCCTCTCTATGGTGGCTATTTTCTTTCAAACCACCACAGAAGTAGTCACAATACATTTTCAGATGATATGATTTTATACATAAAAGACCCTAAAAATTCCACCAGGAAATTTCTGGTATCGATCTGTCATCTATCTATCTATCTATCTATCTATCTATCTATCTATCTATCTATCTNNNTGCNTNCCTACCTATCTTCCTATCTGTCATCTATCTATCATCTATCTATTTGTTAAGAGAAAGAAAGAACACAAAGTTANATAAGTAGGGAGGTGGAGGAGGATCTAGGAGAAATTGAGGAAGAGAAAAGAATATGATCAAAATACATCATGCAAAGTTTTCAAAGGATAAGTAAAAATAATAATTTTTAAGAAAGAATCTGGTAAAAACTGAAAGGGCATTCTGTCTTCTCATAACACTAGTCAGAGTTGTAGAACAAGGAAGAGCAGATGAGTGGATTATGGATGAACACAATCTTAGAGATGCCTTGAATGCGATTCTGATGACAGGAATGACTACAACATGTGCTGCCCTTTACAATAGGCAAGGGCACCATGGAAACCTTTCTTCTACATTCAGTTATCACCCCTAGCTAACTATGAAAAAAAATGGACTCTTGATATTATCTCCTGTTTGGATAAGAAGAGCTGAAAAGGTTGTCCACGGTCACGCAGCTGCTGAGTGGCAGAGCTACACTACAAAGATTGCCTCCCTCCAAGACCCAATTGGTTGTTGTGAAAAGTATTAATGGCCATTTCCTTTATCATTATGCTATACGAATTCCACAACCCATACTCCACTTCTCCTCCCACAGCAACTTTAAAAACGCATAGCTTCTTTTAGTTATAAATGAGTTATTATTGGTTTGTCTATTATTATATGAGCACACAAATAGATGGTTATTTTATGATGAAACCTTAGTTTGCCAGAACCTTGATGGCCTTCTGCAACAGCACACTCTAGCAAAGAGCATCCTCTATTTCTAAGTTTCATTGCTTTTCTATTTGAAAAAATTTTAAGTAATAAAATTTATACAAGAGAATTTTAATATGTGTAAGAGAATATATACAAGGGCAGACATACACATATATATTTACATTTATATACATACATATTTTCTCTATTCCACTCTTTAATCCATGTAAATATTGCTTTTTCTTTTAGAAATTCAGTTTGCGGGGTTGGAGAGATAGCTCAGCAATCAAGAGTACTGGCTGCTTTTCCAGAGGCTCTGGATTTGATTCCCAATACCTACATGGCAGCTCACAACCATCTGTAAGTCCAATTCTCGGGGATTCCATGCTTCCTCTGGATTCTGGAACACACCTACAAATTTTTTTTAATTTAGTTTATGAAGTTATGCCACTTGGACTAGTAATGCTCCCCGTAAGAGCCATAGACTAACAAAACCCTCTGCACCAGGCATGAGAAACCCCCTTGCCAGTTGTTAGTTCGGGGAGTTGAGAAACTCCCCTAACAATATCAACTG
This sequence comes from Neotoma lepida, assembly GCA_001675575.1. Lineage (NCBI taxonomy): Eukaryota > Metazoa > Chordata > Mammalia > Rodentia > Cricetidae > Neotoma > Neotoma lepida. Next base: position 16,464 of record LZPO01066536.1, read on the forward strand.
TTGCTGTTGCCCTTGCTTGTTTCCCAGGGGTTGAAGGTAAGCACCTACTGCTGAAGACACCGTGCACTTTGGACACAGGACTCCAGAGAATCCAAAAGGGATCTGACCCGAAAGCCTCCTCTCCCTGGGCTAGTTTTCATAGTACTCAGACTATCTATTCAAGCTGCCAAGGAAGAAAGGCGACCAATAGTTCTACCCAGCTGTGACTCTTATGACCAGAATGATAAGATGTCCCTAAGGGTGCAATAGCGACACTCATGTCTTGGAATTGGAGGGACTGACTGCTCAATAAGAGGAAAATCATGTCTGATACTGGAAAGGAGCCAACTCCTCAGGACTAGTGAGATCTTGGATCTTAGAGGAGAACCTACTACCACTACTGCCACTTTCCTAAACCAGTAGAACCCCTAACTGCATTCTAAATACTTATTCTTCGACCCACAGAGAAGTGGAGCTCCCACCCCTCATTGAAGAAACTTCTTTTTGCAACAGATGGACACTATTCTAGAAAGTCACAACTGGTTGACACAGAGCACAACCGATCATGAGATGCCCAATCCCAATGAATCCATCTTCACCACAGCTTCTGCACCTAAAGCTCAGTGAACATTTCACTAAGATGAGGAGGAAAGATTGGGAGAGACAGAGGACCGGGAAATCTGCTGTGAGGTTGTGTCTCCTAGAAATTACAGGGATGCTTCACCCGTGATACCTGTGCTGGTTAGCTTTATATCAACCTGAGGCAAGCTAGAGTCACTTTTGAAGGGGGAGCCTCAATTGAGAAAATGTCCTTACCAGATTGGTCTGTGGGCAAGCCTGTGGGGCATTTTCCTAATTGATGATTGATATGAGAGGGCCCAGCTCGCTGTGGGCAGTGATCCTGAGTGCTATCAGTAAGCAGACTGAGCAAGCCAGTCAGCAGCATTCCTCCATGGCCTCTGTGTCAGTTCCTGCCTCCAGATTCCTGCCCGGGATGATGGACTCCAAACTGTAAGATGAAATAAACCCTTTCCTTCTCAAGTTGCTTTTTGGTCATGGTGTTTTATCACAGCAATAGAAACCCTAACTAAGTCAATACCTCAACAACATGGCTGCCCAAACAAGATCAGAATAAGGACAACACCAACAGACATGCTCACATGCATGGGGAGGTGGGGAGAATCTCATAGGATCTCACCCCTAGACAAAGAACTACAAGTAACTAAGGAATGCTGAGGGAGGGAGAAATTAGTTTTCCCCAGAGATGATTGATTATCCAATACAAAGTGGTCAGCCCTTAAATCACATGCATACAAGTAACAATAAACAGAATAAGCAGGTTGTATTTATATGTATTCATATATTTATGTAACAATAACAAAGAACAAAAGGACGTGAATTTGAGAGGGAGGGAAGAGAAATAACTGGAAAGAGGAAAGGCAAGAGGAAACAATGTAATTATATTTTCATTTTTTAAATTTTTAAATTCTTGGGCATATTTTTTGAGTTTACTTTATTACTAAAACTCCTTAACTAAGGAAGCATAAGCANAGGCTTGTGTGGCATCAAAGTATTAAAATAGCAATGAAGAATTCCTTGTCTAGTAAATTCAGGCTTAGAATAATTGGATGATTATTTCCTGGGAGGCTGAGTCAGAATTAATTAGAAGTAATGTCTTACAAAAAAAAAATTAGGTACAGGCAGCATACAGTTATCAGGAGTAGTTGCTTCCAATGCTATTAGCAGTAGAAAAGCCCAGAGTTATCTTCCTTCCTTACACATACACACACACAGTCTAACAACCAAAAACAAAATCTTCCCAGTATTGCTGCAGGGAGAGCTAAGGGTGCATTCNCTTTAGAAGTCCCAGAACATTGTAGAATGTATGTGTAGGCTATGGCAAGCAGGACAAAGTCCAGAGAGCTGACACACAGACACTGACTTCCAGTGCCTCGGTCACTGTTGCATTTTGGTCCCTGCTATAATGGAAAGTGGCTCCATGCATGCTAGGTAAACACTCTACCAACTGAATTATGCCCCGCCCTGGGCCAGGTTTTGTTTCTCTCTCTCTCCTCCCTGCCCCCACACACCTATTCTCAGGATCAAAATCCTGCCTACGCACATCATATTTAAATAAATATATCTCAACATGCAAATTGATAAGGTTAACTCTTAGTTACAATTGAAAGGTGGAAAAATCCACTGTTCTGGTGTTACCTGTGTTCAAAAGAATAATGGCATAGGCCTATCTGCTAAAAGCAATCAAACACCTGAAACTGTGTTTCCATTATACATGTAGGCAAAAACACCTACAAACATTAAATAATAAAAAAGTAAAATAAAGCATAGGTGCTCCACTGAGGGGTTATGCCATCCATCCAGTCAGCCCAGTGTTGTTCAGGACATGATTCTAAAGAACATGAGTTACAGTGACTTCATACTTGCCAAGATTATTTCCTGTTTTCAAGCCAGTGGATGTTCAAATGCTTCTGACTGTGTCACATCTCAGTGGAAACAGAGTCATTAAGTGACTGAATCATTGGACAGGTTGTTTGTTACTACTGGTATCAGTGTAATAGAGAGACAGGACAAAATATGTAATGACCACTGAAGCCCAGCCGGAATTATAGGCCAAATGACTGGTATAGACAGAACCGCTAAACTACTCAGTCTGAAGTGTGGCTCAATTACTTTTAATGAATTCCAAAACAGGAGTATGTTTTCTCAAGATCCCTACTGTGTGCAAAAAACAAAAACAAAACAAAAAACCCCAGCATGTTAACAGTGCCTAAAACAAATTTAGAAATTGTAGTAAATTAGTTGATCATCTACCTACTGGGCTTCTGACAATAGCCACAATTTTGGTTTGGAAATTCCTCTCTCCACACTGTTAACCCATGTGGCTTCTACTCAGCTAATTTTACTCAGAACTCTGGAGGGAGTCACATGAGCCACATGTAGACAAAGAGAACATCATTGTACATAGCCCATTGTTAGTTCACAAACAGGCCTGTCTTCGACACTCAGACTTGGTTGGAGTCAACAGGGTGACAGGAACTTTGTTCCAGGACATTTGTCACCAAGAGGAGCCTATCACATTGCACATGGAACCAGACACTGAGATTAGGGTTGAGCTAAGAAACTGATGCTGCCCACACCTGGATATTTCGGTTACATAAACCAATGAATTCCCCACCTTAAACCTGTTCTTGTTTGAAAATTTTATTGTTTGATTTTTGCTTTCTTTTTGCCTCCACAACTGTGCATGTCTGATACTTTATCTGAAGCAAACAGTAGCTAATTCAAGAATTAGACATTAAGGAAATCCCCTTTCTCTTTGGTTCATTGACTAAATGCTATTTTGTTCTCCAGAACATCATGACTCAGGTAACTGCAGCCTGAGTTATTGCTCCTTCTCTGAGGAAATTTCTCGACTCAGACTTGATCTGCCACCTGGCAGTGACCCGGGAGCTAGTGCAGCTGAGACTCAATTACTCCCCTCTCCATGTCTTAGCCCTGCTACTTACTGGCTGTGGGACCTTGAAAGCCCCTAATTTCAGTTTCCCCTCTGCCTTCACATGGCTCTTTTGCAGCTCCATTAGGTGGTCATCACTAAGGAAGGGCCTTGTCTCTCCATGGAAACAAAGATATCATCTCCTAGTGTTCTGTTCTCTGCTCTCATAACACGGTGTACACAGACTTCTGCCTGCTCAAAGCAAGCAAGCAGTTCTGTGGCTGTGGACACTAGTGGGATGTCCTCTAGCCCAGTTCAGTTCTTACGTCTCCAGGCTTAGAACTCTGGCCCACATTAGATGCTATTTGCAAGCTCCCAGGTGGATTTGCCTAACATATCTGAATGGTTCGCTATTAATCAGAGTTTCCACTTCCCCCTCACCCAGTGGCTGGCTCACAGACCTCAGGGAACCACACGTTTCCTAGTTTCCTCTAAGGAAGATTATGAAGGATGCGGATGGAGAGGTACTTGCCTGGTGTGAAGCCTGTAGGAAAGGGCACAGTGCTTCTATGCCTTCTTTGTGACCTCCATTTATTCAGGTTTCTGGAAGCTTTCTGAACCCTTTTTGGGAATTTGATTTAAGCTCTGCTATACAGGTATAATTGATTTAAATCCTTGGCCATTAGAATTGACCTTAGGAATTCTCCCCTCCCTAGAGATGGCACATGTGTCTCAACTCTTTAATTATGTTTTGGTCTTTCCAGTAACTAACCACCTACCACACCATATCTCTCTCTCTCTCTCTCTCTCTCTCTCTCTCTCTCTCTGTGTGTGTGTGTNGAGAGAGAGAGAGAGAGAGAGAGAGAGAGAGAGAGAGAGAGAGAGAGAGAGAGAGAGAGAAATGCTTGGGATCAAACCCAGGTCTCAGACATCCTAGGCAAGTACCCCTGAGCAACACCCATCCCAATCCCTGGCCTTAATTTGAAGCTACACTGTGACTGCCAGGCAGTAAGTCAACTCATTAGTATAGGGAAAAAAAATCAATTTGGAAACTCAAAGCATTTTAGAAGTTATATGGCAGAAAATGGAGACGAAGACAAAAATGTGTATTTTATTTTAATTAATTTTGGCTTTCTGAGACAGAGTCTCACTACATAGCCCTAGCTGTCCTGGAACTCACTGTGCAGACCATGCTGGCCTTGAACTCACAGAGATCTACCTGTCTCTGCCTCCCAAGTGCTGAAATTAAAGGTGTGTGACACCATGCCTGGCTCAAATATATATTTTGTAATATCCCAGAGGGAAAGCAACACTTTTTAAAATTTTTATTTAATTTTTTTCCCAAGATAGGGTTTCTTTGTATAGCCCTGGCTGTCCTGAAACTAACTCCATAGACCAGGCTGGCCTCAAAGTCCACAGAGATCCACCTGCCTCTGCCTCCCGAGTGCTGGGATTAAAGGCATGCCCCAGCCCTGCCTGACTAAAAGCAACAGTTTTTAACATTTGTTGAGCACACAGGAAGAGACAGCCCCTGGGGCTGGGGAGATGGCTCAGCAGTCACAAGCCTGATGATCAATCTGACTTCAATTCCTGGAATCCACATAAAAGTGGAAGGAGAGAGCAGACTCTGCAAAAGTCATCGGCACACACATACATGTGCTCACACACATGTAACATATACATTAATAATAATCAATTAAAATTATTAAAGAAAGAGAGAGAGTGCTCCTACTAAGAGTTTCACATTGGTTAGCTAATGTAGTTAGTCCTCTCAGCGAGGCTGGCATGGGTTTAATATTATGCCAGAGTTATAGATCAGAAAACTTAGCCACATAATCAGTTTAACTTCCCAAACTTAACAACCAGTAATTGATAGTGCTGTAAAGAGAGGAAGGATAGCTGAACAGTGATGGAGCACACCTTTAATCCCAGCACTCCAGAGGCAGAAGTAGACAGCTCTCTGTGAGTTTGAGTCTAGCCTGATCTAGAGATTGAGTTCCAGGACAGCTAAGGCTATACATACATACATACACACACACACACACACACACACATACACATACACACACAGGGCAGGGGGAGATAGATACTTTCCTGTATATTTCAGCCAGTTTTTTCTTTTCCTCCTCCAGATACTGATGATTTATGTATGATGTAAGGGGGGAAGGAAGGAAGCAGGAAGCAGGCATAGACCTGAGGATTTGGTTGTGGCAATAGAGTAAGGAATCCAGAACATTAGGAGGAAGATCTCACCCAGAGAGGAAAGAACAGAACATAATTACAAGGGCACCGATGGTCTCCATTTGCAATTACTCACAGCAAGGACTATGCTGGAAAGCTGTGATGCTGCACAAACCCTGTGCCTTCTTCCTGACAGGGTTAGAAAAGAAACTTAGCCTTGCTCCTTTGAGCATACTTTTCTTCTGGGTGTGAGCTCTACATAATCTTGACTTCAGCAAACACCAGTAGTCTGTTTCTTTTTTTCCAGGCACTACCCCAGATGTGGGAACATAATCATTGGAAAAATAATCAGTGTGCCTGACCCCAAGAGTTTACCACCTAAACATCGCACATGAAAGGGTTAATCCTGATAAAAGAAAAATCCTAAAAAGTTGGACCAAGGATGAAGATAGAGAAGAGAAAAGGGGTGTTACTTAACAGCTATAGGTAGAATCAACAAAGACTATATTGAAATACTTAAATCCCGTCCTGGCTGACCATCAGAGTAGGGATTAATATACCTATAGATGAGAACTGCATGTAGCATTTAGTTAGTTCACTAGCCTTGTCACCTCATCCCACACGGGCACAACCATGCAAAACTCTTATGTGACACTGATCCTGGGGACACATTAGCAAACAGCTACTCACCTCAGATAGGGAGCCAACGACAGGACAAAGTGAAGATACAACCAAAATCCAACTTGGCAAACCAATGAGTTTCATTGGGTTTTAAAGGGATATGGGTGAAGGTTTGCTTACGGAAACAGAAAGGGCTCAAAGCAAGTTGCATTACCAAAGCCTACAGCATCGTGAGTGACTGCTGACAGGTGACAGCTCATAAAAGCTGGAATCCTGGAGCACACTGGACAGCCTGCAGGCAGCTCAACAGCTTAAAGAGTAGACTTTCTAGATAGTTCAGTTAGTCTAAGTCTCTTCCAGGCTCTTCTTGGCTGGTCTCTGATTCTTCCAAGTGGCTTGGCTGGTGTCTTAGGGTTTCTATTACTGTGATAAAACACCATGACCAAGAGCAACTGGGAGAGGAAAGAGTTTGTTTGGCTCACACTGACTGCCATACTACATAGTCCATTATTGTGGTAGTTTGAATGAGAATGACCCTTACAGGCTCATTTCAATACTTTGGATCCCCAGTTGGTGGAACTATTTGGGAAGGATTAAGAGGCACAGCCTTCTTGGAGGAGGTGTGTCACTGCAGTTGGGCTTTGAGGTTTCAAAAGATTTGTGCCATTCCTAGTGTGTCTTCTCTTTGTCTCTTGCTTGTGAATCTAGAAGTGAGCTATTAGCTGTCCTTATTACCATGCCTTTGTACTGCCATCACGGACTCTAACCTTCTGAAACCCTAAGCCCAGCTAAACACTTTCTTTTATAAGTTGGCACAGTCTTGGTGTTTTATCACAATAGAAAAGTATCTAATATAGTCATCAAAGGACAGCAAAAACCTGAAGACAGGAACTGAAGCAGAAGTCCTGGAGGAATGCAGCTGACTGGCCTGCTCATCACGGCTTGCTCAGCCTGCCTTCATTTTGTTGTCCTTTTCTAAATGGTTGCTGCCTTCTAAGCCACAGCTGTCTGAATCAGCAACTGTAACTCCACACCTACCAGCTGCGGTTAGGGCCCAAGGGCCGTAGCCCGAGGGAAATCTGTTCCCTCAGGCTCCAACTCATGCAAAGCTACAAAGAGAACTTAATTAAACCTCTCTCCCTCTAAAGAACTCAAGATTCAAAGGGTAAGGTAGAATTCTGCTCTTCAGAGAGGCTGAATAGCAAGTAGCTCACCTCTTCTCCTTGCTCGTGTCCTCCAAAAAGCCCCTGTGCTTCTCCTCGCCCCTCCTTATAAACCCTTTCTTACCTAGCTCCTTCCTACCACTTCCTGTCAGCTAGTTGTTGACTCAGCCTTCTGACCGCAGGTAAATTTTATTTAATCAAACACACCTTTGCATCATTAAACAAACATTCCAGAGTATAAACAAAAGTAACACACCTTGAAATAATATTATACAACATCTTTTACAACTCAGGACCACCTCCCCAGGGCTGCCATCCACAGTGACCTGGGCCCTCCCACATCAATTTGATGGAGACATTTTCTCAATTGAGGTTCATCTCAAATGATTCTACTTTATGTCAAGTTGACAAAAAATAAAGCAAAGCAAAACAGAAACAAACAAAAAAGTCCTATCTAGGACAGCTGATCTGAGCCTGTTCTAGGTAGCTCAGCTCCTATGAGAGTGACTCTCAGCATCCTTAGAATTAAACATGTTTGGGAAAGGAGGGGCTGTGGTGATATTTTGTTTGTGTGCTAACAATAAAGCTTACCTGGAGATCAGAGGGCGGAGCTAGCCACAAATTAACTGTAAAGCCAGGCAGTGATGGCTCACCCCTTTAATCTCAGCACTTGGGAAACTCATGCCTTTAATCCCAGCACAATAAGGAGGTGGAGACAGGAATACAAGGTGGGTGGGGACAGGATCGTGGTCTGAGGATCCAAACAGGTAAGAAGTCACTAGTGGCTGCTCATTTGCTTCTCTGATCTTTCAGGTTATTACCCCAATATTTGACTCCTGGTTGTTATTGATAAGACTAATTAGGATCACACTTCAAGGGGCCTAGTGTTTCTGCTCAGTTTCAGTAACTTCCTTAAGCTGCTGAGTTGTTTACTTCCTGAACTTAAGCAGCTTCCTATAGGATAGACTATTTCACCTCTGTTTAGAACATGTTAACTCCCTGTTAACATCCTATGTCTTAACAAGCTTCCCTCTTAGAATATCCTGTTATTACCTACTTTCTAATAGGTTTTAATGAGCTTCCCTCCAAGAGGAACAGTTTTAATCTCAATGGAAACTGCTGTACAACACACACCTATGTAGAAGATACTGTGCTTGAGGTGCCATCCTGGAAGCTCAGAATGACTGGCCTGCATTAAAACTGAATCTGCAGTGTTCAAATTTAGCTTCTAGAGTTTGGCACTGTAGCTCAGAAACTGAAAGCTATCTGGCCACTAATCTTGCTAGGGTTTGGTTTTTTTTTTTTTTAAACTCTTGCTTTCTTTAGGATTTGCTTTCTTTCTCTCAGTTTGCTAGTCTAGCAGGAACTATAATTTAGATCCCTCCATTTATTTATTTATTTATTTATTTATTATTTATTTATTTTTATGTGCATTAATATTTCACCAACATGTATGTCTGTGTCAGAGTACTAGATCCTCTGTAACTGGAGTCACAGACAGCTGTGAGCTGCCATGTGGGTTCTGGGAATTGAACCTGGGTCCTGTGGAAGAGTACCCAGTGCTCTTAACCACTGAGCCAGCTCTCCAGTCCCTTTTTAAAATGGATTTTTTTCAGCTAGAATGTAAAGTAATGGATTTCTTCATAGAGTCTGTATCTTGAATGTCACCCCAAAGTCATGTGTTCATCCCTGGCTTCATCCCTGGGTTGTTGCTATTGGGCTATAGTAAAAACTCTTGAGAGATAGAGGCTGTGAGAGGTCCTTGGCTCATGAGAGTATGC
>LZPO01066536.1:47973-59070 GCA_001675575.1 Neotoma lepida
GCTCTGCTAAACATCCAGGAAAAGTGGGAAATCAGTACAGGCTGGTCCCGCCGGACTTTTGGCTTCTCTGTCATTCTGCTACTTGCTTCACTTGGTCCCAGAACTTCTTTTTCTCCCGTACCAACTAGTCTCTTCCTAGAGCTTTTCGCTCTCTGAACCTAGCCCTTCCCAGACTCCCTCCCTTAGTCTGATTCTTTTGATTCTCACTCTTTTCTAGACACTAAGATGACTAAAGTGATCACATTGTTGCCTTAAATTGTAAAGGACACTACGATGACTAAAGTGATCACATTGTTGCCTTAAATTGTAAAGGCCTGTGAGACCTATGCGTATTTGAGGTCCACCAGATGAATGGAATGTGTCATCTGTTCCTTTTCTAGTCCACTATTTAGGTCATTGTTTAGAAAGAACCGGGGTGTTTGCTGGGTGTTCACTCGCTGCAGGTCACTTCAATACTGGAGAATTCAGCAGTTCACGTAGGCTTTCAAATTACCCTCGTCCTGTGTTGCAACGTCCCTGAGGATTTGTAGCAGTTATTGTCATTTTTGGATTAAAAGTTGTCTTTGATTCAACTCTGGGCTGGCACCATTCTTACCCCTGTATGTTAGAGTTGGAAACACCGATTTAATCGATGTTTNATGATGTTTGTTACATTGTTTTGGTTGTTTCTCAGTGCTCACAAGTGGTAACAACACCTTTTTTCTTACCATAANTTTTTTTCCCCAAGATGTCTGTTTTGGGGAGAGGCACTACATAATTTTGATGGTCAGTACTTGGGTAGGACCATTTTCCTGATATATGCTTAATATACCAGACTTTAAAGCAACACATACCTTGGGTGAAGTTGGCAAAAACTAGACGTTATGTAGCAGACGGCTTTCTTCACACCGACAGTGCTTTCTGTGGGACCTGGGCGCTCCAAAACGACAGAAGCACCAACTGCAGACAACATTTAACCACTTCGCANAGATGTGGTGATTGATCTCTTTTGGGGNGTGGAGTAGAGCTTAGGATCCTACCCCAGGGCTCAGGCTGCTGAGTCAGCGCGCACCTCTGAGCTACGCCCACATCCTCTCCATCTCATCATTTTAGTTAGCTCACCATTTGACATTTTCTCCTTTCTGGGTATGTTTAAGTGTATGCTTTTTATATCATGGGCATTCTAGTTGCTCCCAGGGTGCACCANTTAGATTTAATTGTAGAGAAATTCTGACTGGAAATATATTCTCTGCCTTACATCAGGAATTAGCATTTAAAATAATTCAGAGTTGATGGAATGTTATACAGATGCTATTAATTATTTTATTGTGACTATTGTTGCTGTTTGCTTCTGTCAATCTATGGCGAAAGTTTAGTGTCCAAGATACATGGCAGGCTGGTAAGCTTTTACACGTTTTTGCCATGGAAAACAGCAGTATTGAGCTGTTGGTGATATTTGCTATTGCTGATTGCAAGGAATATGACTAATCTTTGGAAAACCATATGGCCANAGAATATGCTATGAGCTCACACATTTACATGACCTCATGCATGGATCTTAATAGTAAGATACTGTGGAACTTGAGAGATTGCATGTTGTNTTTTGAAACAGTCACTAGCAACTTTGGTACCAAGAGACCAGAGTTCTCTGTCTAACTTAACTTAAAAAANAGAAAGCAACTTTGAGGTGTTGTTCCCTCCTCACCTCAAAACAGGCTCAAACAAAGGTTTATACTTATTATACTTACTGACTTTTTCAGATTAAATGAAGATTATTACAGAATTATGCTTAATCTTAAAACAAAAACAAAACANAAAACAAACAAAATGCCAGGTGATGGTGGCACATGCCTTAAATCCCAGCACTCTGGAGGCAGAAGCANGCAAATCTCTTGAGTTTGAGGCCAGCCTGGTCTACACAGTGAGTTCCATGACAACAAGGGCAACTTTTAAAGGAAAACTATATAATCAAGTATTTGTTAATGAAAGAGCTTTTCCCCCCTGTGTTTGATTATTGAGGAGAGTAGCAGNGATTATGTTTATTTATGATTATTCTGGTTTCAGGNATCTAAATACTGAAGAATGGTTCACCTCTGGTTTTTCTTATTATAGAAGATTATGATTGAATTGTCTCCAGATTGTTGCGGGANTGAATGCATCGATATTTATTAAAAAGAAGTGCTAAGCAAAACTGCTAAGATGAAGCTGGGCATTGTGGTGCACACTTGTAATCTTAGCACCAGAGAAGTGGAGGCAAGCAGATCAGGAGTTCAAGGCATGCCCCAGCTATGCACTGAGTTCCCGGCCTGCCTGGGTGACATGATTCCTGTCTCAAACCACAGAAAAGGCCCTGGTTTCAAGTTCTTTTCTCCATTAGAAACAATATCACAGTAGCTTGCAGGTCATTTAGCCTGGATTAGCCCACGTGAATTCATTTTGTCTAAAAATGAATTATATTTGCAGTTGCACCTCCATTTCTATTCATGGAAACCACTTTTTCTCTGTTGCCCTGGAGATGATTTCATATTCCTCCCTCTCTTTTTCTATTTTACTTTGTCTCCCACTCCACTCCTCCGAGGTTAGTCACTGCTTAGTCACCAGGCAGAGGGGTTCCAATCTCTTCCTTGGGACCTTAGTCACCAGGCAGAGGGGTTCCAATCTCTTCCTTGGGACCTTAGTCACCAGGCAGAGGGGTTCCAATCTCTTCCTTGGGACCGCTTCCTTGATTCCATCTCTGCTCCCTGCTTCTGCTTCTTACCTGAGCCTGGCTCTGGGCCACTGAGAGCCTCTTTAANCTGTCTGTCATGTGGCTGNTACACCTGCAAAACACCTTGTATGTTTCAACTGGGTTTATATTTCTGAAACATTGTTTTTTGATCTTGATATTCTGTTGCTGAAATCTTTTCAGCAGCAGTTCCATTGCCAGAGAAATCCAAACCTAGATTAAGGCCTCCTGTGCTTCCTGGTTTTTTAACATTTCAGTGTTGTAATCATTGTCACAATATTTTAGAAAATGACTGAATGCGGTGGTCCTTGAAATCTCCGTACCAGGAGGCTGAGGCAGGAGAGGATTGTCACAAGTTTGAAGCCAGCCTGGGTATATAGTGAATTCTAGGCTGGCCAGCTTTGACTANAGAATGAGACCTGGTCTCAACACTCCCTACACCCCCAAAAGAATTCAGTATATTTTCATAAACTTGAATGTGACTGTTACTGTTTTGGTTAATTTTTTCCATCATAAATAATACATATGCATAAACAACAGCCTTTATTATTTGGAGAGCACATCTTAGGTCTGTTACTTCTGATTAAGACCATAGATTTATTGGGTGGATGTAGTGGTGTATGCTTTAATTCCCAGCTCTTGGGAGGCAGAGGCAGGCGTATTTCTGTGAGTTCCAGGGGAAAATGTATGAAATTTGGTAGTTACTGCTTCCGTTTTGCTTTACATAGTTGTTGACCTGAAACGTTTGTAGAGCAGATCTAAAACTTGAATTACACCTCAACTGTTGTATACACATTTCTTTTTATATACATAAATAGTCTTTTTTCAGGAGTTCCTTATGGGGCGGGCTCACCCTAGAGTCAGCTACATATATGAAACATGCTTTATCTTGGAAAGGCCAGCGCTGAAAGCAGCCAAATAACTTAGTTCATTTGGAAAGTTTGAAAATGTGCTTGTCANTGCTTGGCCAGCTGCCCTGCTTGGTAGCCGGACTTCCATTCTGTGAAGCAGCTACACTTCCTGTACGGCCCTGGGTAGGAAGTGCATTTGAAGGGCATCCTCCCCAGACCGNCTGATGCTGCTCTCAGCTTCTCCTTCTTCCTCTCCCTCTCTGCTCCGTTCTCCTTCCCATCGCTTGTCTTCCATCCTTTCCTCTTTCTTTTCTTTTTTCCTTCACCCTTTGTCTGCTGCATCTCAGCATCTTCCCACTTCTTGGCATCATATGAATAGCACACACACTTGTGGCGTCCTAAGGAGGCATCCGTGGAAATAAACCCAGTTATCTCAAAGCGCTGGTGAAGATGAGGTTCTTGATAATGTTCTTGGACAAATGTGTTTTGGAGTGAGATGGAATCTGTGAGGAGAAAGTTGAAGGCATGTGAATCTTATGTTGCTTAGCTTCAAAATCTACTTGTTCTTCAGTGAGGTCTTGTCACCCCATGCANACAGGGCTCCCCACCTGTCCCCTCGGCCAGGAAAATCTGTGAGCCAGCTTTCCTGCCCTTCGCTTTTCCTCTTTGGAGTTAATTACTTGAGCANTAATGGCTCTTTGAGAACACTGAGGAAAGAAAAGCTCTTTTGAAGCAGATTTTCATTTTCACTTGCTATTTCATTAGGAAATAGCTTATTAATTATATCAACTGCTGTTTTGAATGCTAATGGCACCATCTTGTATTATTCCTAAGCTTCAGACATTTTAAGTTTTCACTTAGCTACTAACCACCTGGGAAATAATTTCTTCTAAGTAGTGACAGAATATTGTACCTCTGTTCCAGATAACTGAGAACAGAGGTTTCAAGTGACTCCTCAAGTGACCCCTCAGCTGACTTGCAGTGCACGTGAGGCGTCCTATTTGCCCAGGGCGGTGTTGCTTGTTACAATGCAAATGGTTTCTGTCCTGTTACTTCTCTTACTTGAATTAAACTGTTGTAGACAATCAGCAGACACTTTCAAGTAATACTACTTACTTGAAACTTACTTTTCGTAAAGTTTCATTGATAGTCTTTTGGGTTTCTTTTTTTTGGCAGCATAAATAACTTTATAGTTTTATAGTCCTTAATTTTCTTTCTTAATTTTTTTTTTTGAGGCAAGATTTTTCTGTGTAGCCCTGGCTGCCCTGGAACTCAGTCTATGGGAATATATTATGGGAATATATAATATATAATATATAATATATAATATATAATATATAATATATAATATATAATATATATAATATATATATCCCTTTTTTAAGATTCTTTGCTTTCTCCAAATCTCCTTTTGTCTCTTTGTCTCTTTCAAATACTAAAGTATCAGTATCACTTAAATGTTAGTGGTGGTGCAGACTTTTGATCTCAGCACTCAGGAGGCAGAGGTGTGTGGATCTCTGAGTTTGAGGCCAGGCTGGTCTACAGAGTGAGTTCCAGGGCAGCCAGGGCTACATGGAGAAGAAACTCTGTCTTGAAAACAACAACATAAAAGCAAAAACAAAAAACAACAACAAAAAACCTCCCAAAACAAAATACCTCAAGTATCTTAAAAGTAACAAGTATTACAGTGATATTTGGATAAAGAAACTTTTTTATTCTAAATTTTTATTGCATTCTATTTATTTACTTGCATTTATTTGTAAGTGCGGGCACACTCTGCCACCATGGTACACATATAGAGGTCAGAGGACAACTTCCGAGAGTCCTGTCCTTCCACCGTGTGGGTCCTGAGGATCAAACTCAGATTGTCAGGATTGGCAGCAAGTCTCTCTACCCACTGATCCTATTCTTTAATTTTTAAAAAAATCATTAACTCGGGGTTTAGATCCTCACAGCCATCACGTGTTGCTTTTTTATTATTCTCCTGTTTCTTTGCATTTCACCAGTGGGCAAGATTGCACATGAAGGGATGCGTAGGGAAACTGGGTTGAACGTCAATATTAGCTCTTCTAATTACCATCCTTTCATGCNTGTAATGTGCAGACAGCCTGATGAAAGCAGCAGCCTGATTTCTGGGCTCCTCGCAGGCACTCGGGCTGTGTGCTGCCAATAGTGACATTTTTATTCAGTGCCCTCTCCTACTGTGCCCTTCTGCTTTTGCCAAAGGCCGCCTCCTAATAACTAATGAGTGCTCTCTGTTTTACAGTTGCCAAGTCAAGAAAATATCTGAAGTACAAAGTTAAATAGAATTGTTACATGAGGAAATTATCTGAAGGATAACAAATAATTGGATGATTAGGAAAGTCTGATTTCTGTGGCCCAAGTGTTGGAGTACATTGGAAACAATTTATGGATACTCGGTTAGTGTAAGACTGAGACCTGTAGCTGATGAATGTGTTGTTACCTGCTTAGGCAGAAGGGTGAATTAGAGCCCTACATTCAAATAAGCACTTCCTCATAAGTAATGAATAGTTTTGACAAAAAATTATAGAAGACCCTGAAAAGAAATGTGCAAATGACAATCTAGAAGTGTGTTGTTTGTGGGTGTCAAGGCAAATCTGGGGACCAGCTGTTCTGACTTGGAACCTCCTGTGGTTCANACAAAGAACTCTGCAGGAAGGACCCAAGTTCTCTTCAGGATGCAGACATTGAAAAGCAGCGCATCGTCCCAAGCAACCAGATGACTGGCCACTTTATGACTCAGCNTTCTCCGTCTCCTGATCCCAAAGCCTTCATTTCAACTTAGTGTGGTCAGAGAGAAGACAGAGCATAGGGAAACACTGGACGCTGTCACTACATTTAAGCCTGGAGGGTTAGGGGAAGGGACATGTTCTAGATTTGATAGCATCCCATGGAAGGAGGAACTGGGTCCCGCTCCCACCCCAGTGGGAGGACAGCGTCCCACAGAGCCTTACTCTGTGTATGAGTTACTGAGCTGTTTATTTGGGCTTACAGTCCCAGGGGTATAGTCCATTGACAGCAGGTGGGTGGATTAAAAAGCTGGGAGATCAGTGAACTGAAGTGGAGTGAAGCTATTCGCTCTCAAGTCCCATCCCAGTGATGTGCTTCCTTCAGCAAGGCTACATCTACTGAGGTTGCCATAACCACCCCACATCCCACCGCTGGCTGGGATCCAAATGTTGAAATACCTGAGCCCATGAGGAGCATTCTCATTCAAACCACTGCATCCNCCTCACTTCTGAGCTCTTATCCTAGTTCTCTACTGATGAAACCACTGATTGGAAAATCACAGTCCATGGGCCACAACTGGCCACTGCATGTCTGTGTAAATAAAGTTTTATTAGAACCAGAAGTATTCTCTTTCTCAGAAAAATACTGGGGAAAATCGTTTTCTTAAGATAAAAATGNACATTCATGGTACCCTCTCCACCAGTTAAAAAATGTTTTTTTTTGAGAGAGGGTTTCCTATAGCTCAGGCCAGCTCTGAACTTGACATGTTGCACTATGTAGCCAAGGATGACCTTGAACTTCTGATCCTCTGGTCTGTCTCCTATATGATGAGATTCTAGACATGTGCCATCACATCTGATTTTAGGTGGTACACATGACTGAACTTTTTTGATTGTACTTTTTTCTTTTTTGGCAGACTAGGCAAGCACTCCTTCGAGTGAGCTACATTTCCTGCTCACCTTGCCTGTTTTTGGGGTTACTAGTGATCCAACCTTCAGTGATGCTAGTCAAATGCTGTGTCACTCAGCTGCATATCCAGACTTGTGGCCAATTTTTTGATCTAATTGAGAGNAAAATACATATACACACACATATAACATATATTTACAGCTAGAAAATTTGCGTAGTCTGATTTGCCTATGTTAGTCAACATGCTCTGAAAGAAGCGGGTTTGTAATGACAAAGGTTTCTTTTGTCTTATAGGTGGTTTGAATCTCACACCCGACCTTTTCTTTCTTGGGCAAGATTGTTGATAAGGGAAAATGAAGCTGATTCCTTACTCAGAATCGTTTGGCTATGACAGGAGAGGGGCCAGCACTAGTGTTTTGCTGTTGCCAAATATGACTGCATAAAGATTTATTAAACAGGGCGTGGCTTGGTTGGGAGTTTAATTTGCATTTTTAACGTGTGAGTTTCAAGGTAAGTGTGAGAGTAAAGGATACTTATTACTTAGCAGTCCACACAGCAGATTTCTGTTGATCTAGGTGAGATCTGACTGCTACTACCTAGAATAAGTGGCATTGAAACTGTTTTTTAAAAATTATAAAAAGTACATTTCATATTTAAGATGTAGGTTCATAACCATAAATTTTCCTTTGCCAGAATTTAAGTGACTTGTTTAGCCAAATGAAATGGTGGCAATGAATGTATCTCCTTAGTGCCGCCTCTCCTCCCTCTCTCTCTGCATACCCTCTTTTAATACCTCTAAACTGTCAGTTTCTTGGAAAGCACGAAGGAGAGTTTCTTTTATGATACCCCTCCCTCTTTCTTCTTTACCCCTCAGAGCTCAGCCTTGTCTGTCTTCTCCGGAACTCCTCCTGGGTGCAGATGTCCAGTTTGTGTTGGGACTTTCAACACATTATTTCTCACGGATCTCTATCGGACCTCCAGGCTGTTCAATAGGTGCCTCACAGACAGCGATGGGACAGACTGAGAACTGAGTCCGTGTTTTTCTGGGATCTGTCTTCCTCTCCCCTACTCGCTCAACTAGCACACTAGATAGTGAAGAGTTGGGTGATGTTTTTCCGTCTTCTCCATTTCTGCGTTCAAAGTCATTGGTGCTCTCTTTGTTCGTTCTACTCTCAGTATTTCTCAAATCTCCCCGTCTCTTTCCCCATCCCCTCTAGCTAAGACAGGTCACCACTCCCTCCCTGAGCTTGCTTTCTTTGTTCCATTTTGTTTGTTTCTTTAATTCTCTAAAGGCAAGAAAGTCACCTGTCCTAAGGTTTTAGATNGTTTTACTGTGTCTGAAAGGCACTTCATGATTTAGCTTCTGCCGGGCTCCCATGCTGTTCTGGGCCATTCCCAGCTTGCTCTCTCTTCTTAGCCACACCACTTGTTTCTTCTGACCTGGAGACTTCATTCTTTCCCATCCAGGATCTTTTTGCAGAGCTTCAGGTGCTCCCAGTATTTCACCTTCCTTTTCCTCCATCCTCTCCTACAGCAACCTCTTAGTCACTCTCCTCTAAGCAGGCTCCTCTCAATTCCCTGTGAGTTCCGTAGAGAGCATTTCCCTGAGGCTGTCTTCCCATTCTCCTGTGAACCCTTCCTGGAGAGAGTTTCCTTTATCTCCAGGAACTCTTTCCCCTCCATTCCCAGGAGATAACTTTCCTTTATCTAAGGAAGGCCTGTGCTCCTTATTTCCAAGAAATCTCTCTTAGCCAATAGTTTGTCTCCTTTATAGCTCTTGTAGTGTCCAGTGGTTTGTTTGTTTTCTGGTTTCTTGGGGGAAGGGCAATGTCTAGAACAGGCATCTTTAGTGCCAGAACTGAGCCTGATGTAGCAAATATGTTCAAGCCTCACATTATTTTTTGGATGAATAGAAAACAAAAAAGTTAGCCAGGTGTGGTGGTGCATGCTTTTAATCTCAGTACTGAGAGGCAGAGACAGGGTGTCTCTGTGAGTCCAGGCCAGCCATAGGCTGAGACCTTGTCTCAAAAAGGGGAGGGGGGAGGAGGCAAAGGAACATAGGGGGGAAAAGTACAGTGTGTGTGTGTGTGTGTGTGTGTGTGTGTGTGTGTGTGTGTGTAGACATGTGGACTATGGCAAACGTATGGCGGTCAGAGGACAACTTTTGGGAGTGAGGTTTCTTCTGCCATAAAGCTTCTGGGAATTGAACTCAGGTCTTCAGATGGCAACAATCACCTTTACTATGTCACTGGCCCAAAAAACTCTTAGGTATTTAAAATGTACATGCCCACGTTGGGCACCAAATGTGAAATGAATTTCTAAATGGTCTTGTTAAATAAAACATGGAGCCAGGATAGGGGTGAAAGTCTGACAGAGATCAGAGGAATTAGCAACAGCTACCAGCCTCACCTCACCAAGGCCGCTGCCTCCAAAAGAAAGTGTGTCTGACTTCCTATACCTCCACATCTATATCTCTTTCTATTCTGTTCTCCCATTGGCTCTTTCAGCCTAGCTACATCACTTCCTCCTATCGCCCATCTCTGTCAGTTTGGGATTGGAGAGATGGCTCAGTGGTTAAGAGCATTGGTTGTTCTTTTAGAGGGTGTTCAATTCCCAGCACCCACAAGCAGCTCACAATCATCTGTAATTCCAGTTCCAGGGGATCTGACAAACACCCTGTTCTGAACTCCTTAGATACCAGGCACAAATGTTGGACACAGACGTACATGCAGGCAAAACACTCATACACATAAAATAAATACAACTAAAAAAATTAAGATGTACAGTTTGGATGATGTACATTTTTAAATGAATACAACAGGAATTATTTTATAATGGGGAAATAACACCATTTGTAAATAGTTTTTAAAAATGTTTGTGGATTAAATCAGAAGAATGTTTCATCATAAATCATAATATAAATCTTATGCTTTGTGTCATCTGACATATCACCT
This sequence comes from Neotoma lepida, assembly GCA_001675575.1. Classification (NCBI taxonomy): domain Eukaryota; kingdom Metazoa; phylum Chordata; class Mammalia; order Rodentia; family Cricetidae; genus Neotoma; species Neotoma lepida. The sequence goes on from LZPO01066536.1 coordinate 58,143, forward strand.
GCCCTTTTGTGTTGTAGCAGGATGTTTCTCCTGGTGGGAGCCCCGAAAGCAAACACAACGCAGCCTGGGATTGTGGAAGGAGGGCAAGTTCTCAAATGTGACTGCTCATCTAGCCGCCGGTGCCAGCCCATTGAATTTGATTCAACAGGTAAACTTTGATTTATGTGTTCTCTAGTATCCATTCTCTTAATTCATGCCATTTGGTTGGTTGTTTTGTTTGGGAGACAGGGTCTCACTGTGTATCCTTGGATAGGCTAGAACTCGCTATGTAGACCAGGCTGGTTTTGAACTTAAAGAGATCTGTCTGCCTCTATCTTCTGAGAGCGGGGATTAAAGGCCACCATACACAGGCTCATTTGTTCCTATTTTGTGTTCTGTTTTTGTTTTACTGTAACAACAGGGTGGAGAGATGGCTCAGTGTTTAAGAGCACTTGCTGCTCTTGTAGAGGACTGGGCTTCAGTTCCTAGGACTCACTAGGCATCTTACAACCATTTGTAACACCTTTTCCAGGGGATCCAGTGCCCTCTGCTGACCTCACCAGTCATGCCCGTGGTACCCATACATGTCTNCAGGCAAAACACTCACCCACATAAATAAAAGCAAATAAGTCTTTTAAAAAGTAACAGCTTAGTAACATCATCANCCCACATCCACAGGGAGAGTTGTCTATATACATGATTTGTGTGTGTTTTGCAGCAATTCTGTGTATCTCCATTGTTTTGGATGTCTTCCAACTTAAACTCACAGTGTCAATATGTAGATATTTTGGGAAAAATCTATTGAGATAAGTTTATATCTCTTCTGGGAAGAGGGAGCGCTCAAAAACATTGAGATTTCTGCTGCTTTTCTTGGAGCCAAATTGAGGCATGACTCACTGACCACTACAGATTACCTCTCATCGTGAATGTATCCCAGGCTTGGTGAGAT
>LZPO01066536.1:65682-93336 GCA_001675575.1 Neotoma lepida
TAATATATATAAAACATCACAACAGGAGCACAAACGCTTTGGGATGCACTGTGGGCTATTCCATCAGGCATGACAGTGGTGCCTCCCGCCCTCACAGTGAGCGACATCTGTATCATAGGAACCAAACAGGAGAACCCCAAAAGCAAACAAGCAAAAGGAAGAAAGCTCTGCAGAGGGAAAAGGCCCTAGGAGGAAGGCTGTCCCATGTGGTTCTAGGAAAACCTCCCTTTTCATTGTATGATTCATTTGTAAAGAGGAAGTGAGTTCTGAGAAAAATATTTGAAGTACTCTAGTAGGGGGAGAAGGTGGTTCTTCACCAGGAGAAGGTGGTTCTTCACCAGGGGGTCCAGTCTCTGGGCTCCAGCTTGGCTCTGGTACTGACTTGGGATTGCAGGGCCTGTTCCTTCCCCCTCTGGTGCCAGGGCCACATGCTTGCTCTTCGCCCCTGGGACGTAGCTCCACACCCGCACAGCGTTCTGAAGGACTCTGCCACTGACACCCTGGAGGTCACAGCCTCCATCTCAAGGAAGCAGGCTGCTGTGGCATGGTCATCTTCAGTCAGCGGCAGATTCCCACAAACATCCAGGAAAAGGGCTGCAGACTCCCTGAGTGTGGTCGTGCGTCCTGTAGAACCCGTACCAGCTAGGGCAGTGGTCACGGAAGTAGAGCTGGGGTTGAGGCATACACAAGGTCATAGGAGTCCCATCCCTACACATCTCTCCTCACGATGTTTGTGGCAGTGTCTAAGTTCTTCAGTCTTTCCCTTTCAAGACAAGATCCACTTTCCCAAACTCTTTAGCTCTTCCTCAATATCCCCCAAAAGGATCAGCTCCCGCACTGCTTCTCTTCCACACAGGCACTGTTGTGTACATCTCCACAGGGCTTGCCCCATCCAGATCATAGAAGGCCTTCAGCCCGTGGCGCCACTTCCTCTGCCTTTGCAGCAGCCGACTTCGAGAGAAAGGCAGACATAGACAGCAAACCCCGCAGGCCATGGCATGGATTCACTCTGAGGTCCCAGGGCCCACCAGGATATCCACAGACTAGAAAAAGTAGCATCTGTTAGTTGGCTGTCACAGATGAACAGGATGTTCTCGAACAGCAGATGGACTGGTAGCTCTGGCTCCCATCCTCATCAAAAAGGAAGAGGGTCTCCAGGATCTTGTCCTACCACGGGGCACATATTCTTCTCTTAAACAAGGGGTGCTGCATATACATCCGGAAAATTCCTCAACAGGCTGATGTCTTCGATGTTCCATGGGTTCACGGTGACTTATTATTTGATGGTCTCTCTGCCTGGTGGGGGTGAGGCAGTGGACAGCAGCTCCCTGGAGTCTACTAGTATCACATTCCTGTTGTGCTCTGCAATCAGGCTCAGGAAGGGTTTCGGCCACTGATCTTCTAGGTGGTTGATGGGGTCAGGGCTAGCGCTGCCTGGAGTCTTTTAACCACTGAGCCCTCTCTTCAGCTCCACACATTCTTATGACTATCTAACATTCCTAAGCTGTGTAAAAGACAAGAGATAACTGAAATGTAGTCAAAATGTTTGACTAAAGCTTTAATGAAATATTTCACTATTGAGATGGGAATTTGTACATCTATTTATGTTTAGGCTGTCTGTCTATTGTCTCTCCTGCAGTTGTACATCAAAAAAATAAATAAATAAATAAATAAATAAAAAATAAATAAAATAAATAAAAAAAAGAAAAAACGAAATGTTTGACTAATCAAAGATACACTATTCTTTTTTTTCTTTTTCTTTTTTCTTTTTTTGCTTTTTGAGACAGGGTCTCACTATGTAACTCTGGCTGTCCTAGAACTCACTGTGTAGACCAGGATGGCTTTGAACTCACAGAGATGCGCCTATCTCTGCCTCCTGATTGACTAAGGGCATGTCTCCCTTCCTGCCACACCCACACATACCTACCCCCCCCCCCCCACACACACACGTATACTATTCTAAACCTGGCTGGATAGAAATAAACTTTCTTGTACTAAGAACAGTCTATTTTGTTTCTGACCACTCACAACCTTCTTTTCCAGGTAATCGAGATTTTGCCAAAGATGACCCACTGGAGTTTAAGTCCCACCAGTGGTTTGGAGCCTCTGTGAGGTCAAAGCAGGATAAAATCTTGGTAAGTGTTTAGGAATTACCTCAGGTGAGTGGGGCCAGTTAATGTGGCACACAGGAAGTTTTGTATGTTCAAGTTGGTCTGGCCAAGGGCACAAGGTGTAATGAAAGACCAGCTCTGATCCAAGGCTGACCGTATGAGCATGCTGTCACTCTTGGTCTCCTGAGATGAGGCTCCTGCTTCTTCTGCCCTCCTACCTACACTGTTCATTTCTTCTTGCTCCATGGTAGTTCCCGCCAGTTTATTTCTGTCCATTACATTTAGGAATGGAATGCTTTTGACTAATCAAATGCTTTCGTAGTTCTTTTTTGAAAACTGCAACCCCCCCAAAAAAAACCCAACAAAAAAACCCAAAATAAACAAACAAAAAACTGCAAACAACCCTCTAGTCTTCTGTTCTGCTGCAGTCCTATTCCTCTGCCCAAACAGTTGTTTAAAATGTCCTTTGAACATGAACCATCTCCATTCCTCATGCTATGCTCCCAGTAATCTGAGCCAGGCATGAGAAGGCAAAACCAAGATCACTCAGACTTCAAGATTACTAACATTTTACTGCCACATCATTTTTAAAGAGATGTATGTTACCATAATGTCTTATTTTCTGCATGGATACTTAATTCTTTTGTTCTTGCCCCTCAGCACCATTGAACAAAGTCAGTCCCTGTTCTCTCACACACCTTTTTAAAAAATAGTAAAACAATTTTATTTTGTGGGTGTGGGTGTTTTGCCTGTTTGTATGTCTCTTCACTACATGCATGCAGTGCCAACAGAGGCCAGAAAAAGGCATCAGATCTGCATTACTGGAGCTGCAGACAGTTGTTAGCGGTCATGTGGGTGCTGGGGACCTAACCTGGGTCGTCTCGAGGAGCAACCAGTGCTCCTAACTCATGAGGCATCTCTGAACCGTTTCTGCACTCTCTATCCTTCCCACATACCTTTTGGCCACCCCCTGACCCCTTTGAGACATAATCTCACTCTGTAGCAGGGCTGTCTTTGAACTCACAGTCTTCCAGCCTTTACCTTCCACGTTGAGATTACAAGCACATGCCTCCATGCCAGGCTTAGTCTTATCACTATTTTACGGTTTATGTGACACTATATGTTCATATTTTATTCCCCACTATCTTGCTGTCTCGGTAATGATTCTTCTTCAGTTCCTAAATGTTGGGGTGTCTTTGAGCACTGCCAAAGGCTCCATTGTTTTCTCTAGCTAAACCATTTAGCTAGAGGCTCCTTTCTTGTTCCATGTCTGTGAATACAAACTGTACATCATAATCTCCAAATTGATATCTCTAGCTATTAGTTGGTCCTAAATCTTTAAAGGCATATTCCTAAATTATCTATCTGCTATTCTTAGTTGTCTGTCTACTAGACAGACTACTGTCTACTAGATAGACTACTCTGAATGAACATGGTCAAAGTGGAATTCTTGTTACCCTCTATCAAAGAGCATGAACAAACAAGCAGAAGTAACTTTTTCCTGGATGACTTCTCCGACGTGTTGAGAGGTGTGGCTTCCCACTCTACGTATCAGCGATCCCTATCAGAATATATCCATCTCCATAGTGCATCTATTGATAGATCTCAATCTTTGTTGTCTGCCTTGCAGTGAACCATCACCATTGCTCATTCAGGCCAGTGCAATTGCTCTTCTCATCTGTCAGCTTCCTCATGCCCCAACCTCAACCTCTTCCACATAGCAAGACTTAAGGGGATCAGCATTTCACCCTTTTGATTAAAACATAGAGTGGCGCCGGGTGGTGGTCCAGCACTCGGGAGGCAGAGGCAGGTGGATCTCTGAGTTCAAGGCCAGCCTGGGCTACCGAGTGAGTTCCAGGAAAGGCACAAAGCTACACAGAGAAACCCTGTCTCAAAAAACCAAACAACAACAACAAAAAAAAACCATAGAGTGGCTTTCTATCTCCGAATTTGATCAAACTGGCATATATGTGCTACTACAATCAGGTTTGCTGTAATGAGGGTTTCTATTGCTATGATAAAATACCATGACCATAAGCAACTGGAGGAGGAGGAGGTTTATTTCAGTTTATAGTTCCACTTTATAGTCCATTATCCAAGGAAGTCAGGGTAAGAACTAGAGGCAGAAGCCACGGAGGGGCACTGCTTAGTGGCTTGCTCCTCATGGCAAATCACCAGCCTAGGGCTGGCCCCACCCACAGTGAGCTGTGCCCTCCCACATCGATCTTCAATCAAGAAGATGCTCCACAAGCTAATTTGGTGAGGGCATTTTTTTTTTTTTTCTGTTGAGGTTCCCTCTTCCAAAATGACTCTAGCATTTGTCAAATTGGCATAAAAACTAGTCAGCACAAGGTTATAGGCTGTCTTTCTGCGTTACCTCAATCCATCTTAAATATGTCAATGACACTTGTCTTTCAGTTTATTTCTTCCGTATAAATCGTACCCAGTTTCTTTCATTTCACCCAGTACCTAGTGTTTATGTTCCTTCTACCTGGAGAGGGTTTTGCCGATTTTTATTCACCCATCTCCTTTCATTCAATGTTCACTTTTAATTTCATTTTCTCAGAGAGTCCTCTTTAATTATTTCATTTTTACTTACCATTTTTTAATGTGATGTTGGGGTGTTAGGGGAANTCTGTTAAAGAGTTGAGGTTTCAGTAGGACATGAGAGGGCACGTCAAGTGTCAGCCCGTAGAGCTGAAGGCTAGTGTGAGAAGGGAGTGTGTGAGGCAGAGAGATGGATGAAGCAAAAGCAAGCTCAACACGCTGCTCATCCACCCTGCAGAGTCAGGGACACGCAGAGAGGTGATGGCTCCTGTCTTTTAGTTCCACTAGAGTGGATATGAAATAGTCCAAGGTCAGAGTTTCTCTTTAAAAGTTATGATAGAAGTATGCTGAGCTTTCTTTTAGCAGCTTAAATTGTTCAACTTTTGAAAGTTCTGTATGCCATTAAAACATTCATTCTTTTACCGCTTCTATGAGATATTGAAATTGGACCTTTGGGAAGTTTATTTGGAAAGTACATAGAAGAAGCACAGCAAGGGGTATTTTTTTGTTTTTTACTCTTATTACTTGCTGTATAACTTAGGGGTATCTCCTGCAAGCACAAGGAGATGATGTAGTTCAGAAATTGACTCAATCTGTGACCTTAAAGTTCAACACACAGCACCTAGAAATAATGCTACTTGAAACAAGAGCTTTGCTGACTTTTGAAAACACAAATGGAGACTACAACTATAGTCTTCAGAAAAATCTATTCCTGATCTTACCTGAGAGGCTTAGAAAGGACAGAAGAATCTGAAAAAACACTTTTTTTTTACAGTTTTAAAAATTTTTTCAAGACAGGGTTTCTCTATGTAGCCCTGGCTGTCCTGGGACTCGCTCTGTAGACCAGGCTGGCCTCAAACTCACAGAGATCCGCCTGCCTGTGCTTCCCAAGTGGTGGGATTAAAGGTGTGAGTCACCACTATGCAGAGAAAAACTACTTCTTTAAAAATCTTTATTCAATCTTGTGATAAAGCAGAGGGTAGTTATAAATTTCTCAATGCTTAGACTCTTGTATTCAGAGTTAGCATAGATATATGGATTATTAATTTTTCAGAGGATTCTTGTATCATGGACCACACCTTTGTTTTCAGGCTTGTGCTCCATTGTACCACTGGAGGACTGAGATGAAGCAGGAGAGAGAGCCGGTTGGAACTTGCTTTCTTCAGGATGGAACCAAGACTGTTGAGTATGCGCCATGCAGGTCAAGTATGTATGAGAAGCTGCACCTGCTTTTAACAAGAGACCGCAGGAGCCTAGTTTTTGTGTGAGCTGCATGTGTGTGTGCCTGTGTGACAAAATATGTAGACAGTNTGAGGTTTACAGAGCAAATGAAAAATAATTCTGTCCATACAAAGACATTAGACGTGTGAATTAACCATGCTTTTTGTTTCTAAGAACTCAGTTTGGCCATCTTTCGTTTCTGATAATTAGTATTTGATTTTGGAAGTTTGTTATTTCCAGTCCAGTGAAAAGATGCTCAGGGGAGCTTTTTTCGAGGAGAAATGGGCATCACAGTTAAAGATTCTGAGTCACTAGATCAGACCTGGAATCTACACTTTTAACAAGCTCTATAAGGTAGTTTTGTTGGACCCCCAAAGTTTGAGAACCATGGTTGTAGAACAATAATGTTGTTAAAAGTAAATTTTTAGAAAGATGTCTTTCTGAGCCAGTTGGCAAAGGAAGGTGAAGGAAGTCTTAAGTCTGAATTTGCCAGGCTTTACTTTCATTGGAATTTTAACTAACAGTGAAAAGCTCACATGTCTGTTGGTTATCCTGACAACTTCAAGTTTTTTCCTAATGTTGGTTGAAATTCCAAAGAAAGTAATATCCAGGTGTTTTCAAGCACGTATTATTTTGGTTACACCTTTCTCTGCATATCTTTCTTCCACTGGNGATCCCAGACCCTTTGCAAGCCTACTTTTTGTTGGATTGACCATGATTTTACATCCTCTTTATACCAAAGACATAAAAATAGGTTGTTCAAATACAGTCTTGCCTGGTCTATAAGGGCATATTCTGCAAGATGTTCTGTCTACACCTAAGACCATAGGTAGTACCAAATGGAGAATGTGTTACTAAATTTCTTTTTACAAATTGTTTTTTTAGGGCANTTTCCCAAGTAGTAACTTCAGAACATGATTAACAACTGAAACAGTGAGCAGCCAAATTGTGCCATTACAGTGCCATGTAGTGTTTCCACCTGGTACAGAATTAGTTAGCAAAGTCACAACACCTAAGACTCTTCCTGCTAGATTCAGCTTTTCCATGTTAGGTGACATATAACATCAGGTCAAAGGAATGGCANGGTCTTCCAGCTTCTAAGTATTTGGCTATCTAGGGAATAGCAACTTCTTTAATTAAACAATTATTAGTTAACCCCTTGATCATCCTACCAATTGTAAGTGGGAAGTAAACATCAAAAGAGTGATACCTGTGTAGAGAGCGTGCCCTGTGTGGATGAAGACAGAGCTTCATCCTCAGAGCTTGGTGCCATCTGTCTCATTCCATTTGTGTTGGTGTTTAGGTCATGGTACCATCATGTGTGGTAGTGTGTAGAAATGTAAGGACTACTTTTGTATTTTTAATGTCCATATTTTAAAGACACTCTCATTTTGAAAATATAACTCCATAGCTACGAGGAGATGGCTAATCATTATGTGTCAGTGAAGATGATGTAGAACACATATGCACATACATGTACATGCACACTTATAAACTAGGGCATGTGCACACACACACACACACACACACACACACACAGGCACAGGCACATCAGTGATCTTTGTTCTCATTTGAGAAATGCAGAAACTGAGACTCAAGACAGGTGAAGCATTTCCCGCCCCCCTAAGTTCCTTGGTACTGAATGGCCAAATAAGAATTTAAACTCAAGTGGTCATTTTTTTCTTTGCAGTGCTAGGTGTTGTGTCCAGGGTCTCATGTATATCAAGCACTTCCATCCCTGAACTCTGCCCTCTGCCCTCTAGGTCTATGTATTCCAGAAGATCCCTTCTTTGCATTATTGAGCAGAGAATTCACTTTCCATTTCAACCGCTTCTGAGGAACATTCTAATGATGAGTCTTGTGTATCTGTTTCTTAATGATTCCATTTATTTGCTTAACACATAAAAATTATGAAGTAATGAAGCCTTATTTTCTAAGATACTTAACATTCTAACTATAGTGATCTGTGATTTGTGAACTTGCTTTTAAAAGTACTATTTTATGGAGGAAGGTGGTAGTGGCGCACGCCTTTAATCCCAGCACTTGAGAGGCAGAGGCAGGTGGATCTCTGTGAGTTTGAGGCCAGCCTCAAACTGGTCTACAGAATAAGTTCTAGGACAGCTAGGGCTACACAGAGAAACCCTGTCTTGAAAATCAAAGCAAAAAAATTAAGAAAAAACCCACCTGTTTTATGAGAATATAGCCACACCCATTTGCTTGTATACTATCTAGAAAGTTGAGTCATTCTGAAGTTGACATACTATATGGCTGCCCTGTTTCCTGAAAACATTTAACTGGCTCTGTTTCCTGAAAACATTTAACTGGCTCTTTTCAGAAAATGTTCATGGAACTCTGATCTAACTAAAACACCTCAGAGAAAAGCATCATAAAACATATAAGCAGAGGAAATGCCTTTCTTCAGGAAACCAGGTTATAGTACATGCTGTGTGGTCAAACCTTTGAAATATGAGACACTCCAATTAAGAGGGGGCAACGTATCCAGAGGGGACACTTAGGAGGAGGGAGAGCTTGAAACTCTGGGTCACAGCCTCAGCGTCTATAGACGGTGAGCCTGTAGCACTGGGTAATTCCCTTCAGCATGCTAAGGCCTCGCTTCATTATTGGCAGAACACCGATCCTGGCCAAGCGTTTGAGAGGTACTATTGGATATTTTGTGTTTTATTCATGCTTCAGCAAACTGTATGGTCCAGAACAGGATGATTCCAGTTTTTCAAGGCTGCATGCTGACCTTTTTGTATCTTTGCTTGTGTTGGCTGTGTTGGTTTATGTATGCGTGTGCTGGTGTTTGTTTCTGGTTTTTTGTTTGTTTGTTTGGTTTGTTTGTTTGGTTGGCTAGCTGATTCCTTGATTTTGTTTTTAACATGACCTATGTGCCTGGATAAAGTGCTTCACTGCTTATTTTCCAGTTACTTTATTGCTTGTGGTTACTGTTGGCTTTCAATGACAATATCCATGACCATAGTTGGCCTTAAGCAGTAGCCAGATGTCCATCTGTTGAAGAACTGCCTGAGTCACGTGGTGTGAACATTCATGTTCTCACTGAGTCCTTTGTTCCTGATCTCTAATTTTGATAACCATATATGGATATAACATTTTCTCAGCTAAGGTTTGCAGTTTTTTCTTCTACTTTTTCCTTCTCAGATAGTGATGGTCCTGCTGCTGAGCGAGGTAGCCCAGCCAAGTAGTATTCAGGAACATAGTCGTAGTTAGCTGGTTGACCATTATCAAGTTAGTTAATTTCCCCAAGCATTAGTCTCCCCTCCTGTCTCTTATACACATCTAGATGTGTATAAGAGACAGGCCAAGTAGTATTCAGGAACATAGTCGTAGTTAGCTGGTTGACCATTATCAAGTTAGTTAATTTCCCCAAGCATTAGTCTCCCCTCTGTACAAACGGTGACTAATAATCACATCTCTCCAGAGACTGTTGTTAAACTTGAAAAGAAAATTNGATATGAATAGCTTCCAGTAAGTGCCTAATGCACACTAGTTGACTGTACTGTCCTAATCACCAGTAGTCATACTATTTCCAGGCATGACCAGTGGGAGAAGGGTTGGAGAAGTGTTGATCATCTGTGGAGATAAACACTGAGCCCTTCACTGAACTAAGTTGTATTCAGCACAAAAGTTTAAGTTGTCAGACACACCCAGCTTAGTAAGGAAGTTGTGTTCAGCTGGATGTCCCAGGAAACCAAACAAAGAAGATAGTTTCATAGGCGTGAAAAAGGCATGTCTTCATAGATAGCTGAAGATTGTTCCCTGATGCAGCTTGGCTGAAGAAAAAGCAGGGCTGCCTTGAGGTTGAGGCACAATTCCCTGGTATGATTCACCAGACGCTGGAAACCCCAGTCCACATTTTCCTAGTCCCCCTTGGTTAAAAAAATTTACATTAGAGTAGTCTTACACTCTTGTGGCTGTTTTCTTAAAGCAAAGAATATTTTATTGTGTAATCTTGGGGCAGTTCCCAGATCTTAAAAATGGGTTCAAAAGTTTTGAAGGGATTATTTCACATGCACACATGCACATACACACAAAATTTTTTGGAAGTTTGACATTATGATTAAAATGAACTACTTTTGGTGTCTGTATTGGAGTGACATGGGTGTGGGAACTTTTGATATATTTACAACATCGAGGCACAGATTCTTTGGTAACTGAAGGATGGCATTAATAAAGGAAGAATTTAAAAATAAGCATCTCTATGCTGGGTGCAGTATTGTTCATGATTAAAGTTAGTTTAAATTAATTGGTTAATTACTTCAGAATTGGTCACTTTTTCTGAGACAAAAAAAAAGAGTAATTACAGAAAAGCAAATTATTAACTGCTGTGGTTGGAAGACACCTTGAGAGCCATGTTTAAATGAACTTAATTAGCTCCTATGATTATAGCAAGAATAGTTGCATATTTTACTTTTCATAGAACATTAAGTTTGGACTTTGCAATTTTCTGAAATTCTGCACCATGTTATTTATAGTTCTTTTTTGTTTGTTTTTGAGACAGGGTCTCTCTATGTGGCTCTGGCAGTCCTGGAACTCACTATGTAGACCAGGCTGACTTGGAACTCACAGAGATCCTCCTGCCTCTGCCTCCTGAATGCTGGGATTAAAGGTGTGCACCACCACCATCCGGCTTAGTTTTTTTTTTTTTTTATCATCATCTATAAAATGCATAGGAAGTATATTAGGACTGCATGGGTCTTTTTGTTGTTTTTTCTAAACTTAGCAGAGACACAGCAACTGTAAGGTAATAGGAAGAAAGAAGCATTTCAGAAAGAAGGCTTAAGTTTGTGGATGAAAGTTCACTGGTGTTTGATGTATAATGGATCACTATCGGTATCTTTTCAAAACACAAGATATAATTGAATAGAGAGTGTATGTTATAGAGTACATTGCATATCATATTTTGTGAGATTTTATGTATTTATTTTGCATACTCAAAATGTTTGATGTATTGTGATACAAGCTACAATCTTCCTGTGAGTTGTGTTTGAAGCAAGTAGTTTAATCCAGCTGTGGGGACATGTGCCTTAATCCTAGCACTTGAAAGGCAGAGAAAGGAGGATCCTGAATTCGAGACCAGTCTAGACTACATAGTGGAATTCTGTCTCAAAAAAAAAAAGAGAGAGAGAGAAAATGATGATCTTAGCTGATCCTTCTGGTTCTTGGCAACTGGCCCACACAGTCCACACTCCAATGTCTCTGTTTTTGTATCTGAGATGAAGAAATTGTCCTGAGGATCATGTGAGCTAGTATGACAGTAGCCAGGTGCCTGAGTGAGTCCTTTAAATAAACCATGGGTTCAACAATAGCAGATTTATTTATTTCACATTTTGTTTGTATTATTTGCTTGTTTTGGGGTTTGTGTATATTTCCAATCTTTTTATTTTAGAAAATATTGATGCTGATGGACAGGGATTTTGTCAAGGAGGATTCAGCATTGATTTTACTAAAGTAAGTTCTCATTCTAGACAGTTCAGATCTTTACTGCCTCAACTGAGTTTGAAAATGCATGGTCCTTCCTTCAGCTTCCTTATAATTATCATGTTTCACTGAAAATAGTCATGAAGCAGTCTGTTCATTTTGATCTTCTTTGTCTTGTAATGTTCCCTCCTTCAAAAACATTGCTTATTGTGAAGTGGTGAGACAGCACAGTGAGAAAGGACGGAAGGAGAAAGTCTCTTTAGGAAATGATTGGTAACTATGATGACATTAAAGTTTCTAGGGCAGGCGAGATTGTCTCAGCTAGTAAAGGCACTTGCCATCCAAGCCTGATGACTTGAGTTCAATACCTGTAATCTGTATGAACTGACTCTATGAATTGTCCTCTGATCTCCATCTGTACACCCCTTTTACTTACATCATGCCCAAAACACACTCACACACACACATATACACACACACTCACACATACACATGCATATACACATACACACACACTACCTACACATATACACATACACACACACTGCACAAATATACACACAAAACACCCACATACACACATTCACAAGCACACACACATTCACACACATATACACATATATATGTACATAATTCACACATACACACATTCATAGACACATAACACATACATACACATACACACAAAAAAACCACCCACATACACACATTCACAAACACACATTTTTTACACACACTTAAAATTTCCACTTATGAGAATTTATAGAGTATTAGTTTCCTTTTCAACTGAAATTGGTTTTTCACAAAAGCTATCAATAGGAATTTTGTTACAAAATTAGCTTGATTACATAAAAGCTGAGAAACGTATCTGTTTACCATCTGTTTTCTGTCTGTAGGTGCCAAGTGAGGCTGAGGCAATTTAATAATGGTGGAAAATCTCATGAGCAGCATTCTATTTTTAACTAAACTGACATGCTCTTCAAATTCAATAGTTTTCAATCTATCCAAATAAAAAAATCTCATTGACATTTTTAAAGACAAGCTTTCTTAAGTGTGCTTCTTTATGGTTTTTTTGTGCTCATTTCACTAGCTTTTGTCAGCTATCTAAATGGAGTTCATGATATTAACCCCCCTTGGGAGAAGCTGCAAAAATAGATTGATTAAATGCAGCTTCTTGGCCCTGAGAGGTGGCACATACCATAATCCCAACACTCAGGAGGCTGAGGCAGAAGGATTGCAAGTTCAGAGCTCCTCTGGCTACACCAAAGTAAAAAGTAATAGTGAAAGCAACAACAACAGCAATAAAAGCAGAATGGAAAGTTATATGTACATTTGGGAGGAAAACAATGCCTTCCCTTTTGCAAGAGAACAATTCCAAGACACCATGCACAAACACAAAATACCTTGAATTAGACCCTTACACTTTGTTACAGGTTTAAAAAGTGCTGGTGTCCTTCCCTGAAATTTCTCCTCTGAAGCCACACATCTTTAAGTTCGTGAGATACTAAAATGGTTTCCCTTTGGCGGAACATTTCTCAGTGATCATTAGAAAATGTATCTCAAGTGGTCATAAATCTAATATACGAAGTGAAGAAGCAATCTTTTCCTTATTGTAACAAGTGCTATTTCCACCAGCACTTCATTCAGAGTGTACAGGACAGTCAAGGTCTCCCAGAAAAATGTTTCCATGTTAAATGAAGACATTAGACTTCTTAATACCTTTAATAATGATAATTAAGTTCTTAATTCTTCTAGAAAAGTAAATGCATACTACTGAAACTGAGCCAGCTGAGTTAATGGCTTGTTATTTAATTATATGTTAATTTAATACATGCATTAATATCTGTAATGTTTAGCATACTGATTTCTGTGTCCAAGCTCATTGTTTTAAGCATCTCCCTTCTGTTCTGTGATTTGATCTAGGCTGACAGAGTACTTCTTGGTGGTCCTGGTAGCTTTTATTGGCAAGGTGAGTTCGTATTTTTCAACTGAATTCTTGGCTACTTACTTGCCCATGAAGTATCTCAAATTATATCAAAGAAAGAAATATGAAATGTAACTCAATAAGTGTATGAATTATCTGCTATATAATATTTTTAGAAAAGGATTTGATGTGTTTTCTATGGTATATATTAAATGTGCATGTGTTCCAGACAGAAAATCAACAGTTTTAAAGGTAAATTTAAAGTAAACATATAAAATCATTTTAAACATTTTTTTTAAATTGTAAGTGGTGTGTATTTTATTTTTATACTCCAGAGGCCACGGCACATACATTAGTGAGTGTGTCCTCCTGGAAGCTTAGGGTTTTAAACTGCTCATTAGAATGCCCAAATGATTGCTTTAATTTTTCTAATCTCTGCCCTTAAGAGGCCTTTACATTTAGAAGACTTGTGAATGTAGTGGTGTACGNCTTTAATCCCATCACTGGGGAGGCAGAGCAAAGGCTGACGCAGAGGCAGAGACAGGCAGATCTCTGTGAGTTTGAGGTTTACCCAGTGTGTTCAAGGACAGGCATGGCTACACAGTGAAACCCTGTCTGAAAACACAAAAACAAACGAACAAAAGATCTTAACTTAATAGTTAAATTGGCAATGATATAAAGATAAAACACTATCCAGCCATTCTAGAAAAGTCTAATTAAACTGTCATCTGAGGAAGTGTAGAAGAGGTCATTATTGCCGACAGCTTGAAGGACGGGGTGAGAGAAGAGAAAAATCATGCAGCAGAAACAGTGTGTGCAAGACACACTACAGTAGGCAAGACTATCACTTGATTGGTTGGTTAGGGATGCACATTTATGTGGCTAATATGTTACTTGTTTAATTTCTACTAAGAAGTGTTGTTCACAAGGTCAGAACTCCCCTTCCTCAGCAGCTCAGTCTGAAGGTCTTTGCTTGGAAGCACTGGAGACAGTATGACTGTATNAGCTTGCAAACCTTTTTAACTTTGAATTTTACTTTTTACCACGCTCTGTGATTTTTCCAAATGAGGCTCTTTGTGGGAAACTTCCTGCTTTCATTCCCTATCTCGTAAGAGATGGGAAAAGACAGGTATTTGCTGCAGGAATAGGGAATTTGATGAATGAGAAATAAGAATGTAGTTCAGAAAATCCAGGCATCAAACACGTGGGCCAGTCTGTGAGGTGCACTAACAAGATAGGAAAGTGTGGGTTTCTGTGAATCATGCAGCTATTGGGAGTGAAATTTAGGAAAATTTTAATTGAGTTTTAGTGTTGTAAAACAAACGCAGCATTTTGAAGTGCAGATGAGGACACAAGGGCCACCGCTTTCTTATTAGGCACAACAGTGTGGACAGTTTCCCTTTATAACCTGGGGGAGCAGTTTCCTGATGGAGTACTTAGCAGGCCTGTGGGGCTTCAACCCCCAGCACCGGGGTGGGGGGTGATAAAACAGAACCAACAAACTTGGGTTTATTTTTCTTCTTACTAAGCATGCCTTCTGCCCTTCAGCAGAGCCAAGGGAGATAGATGGGTATTCCTGGGGAATAACTGTGAAAGAGTCTGGATTATGTGATTCTCACCAGCCCACTGATTTATTAAAGACACATCTTCTATGATATATTGATATCATGGTTATATAAGAGGCCTACAATATACAGCTAAAGACTCAATTCACAGAGAATATTTTAGACAAAGTTTTTATTTTTATTTTTTATGGTTTAGGGTTATTTGGGACTAATAGTTAGAAATAGTGATGCCTAGTCAGAATTGGTGGTGAACATTCATAAGCCCATCACTTAGAAGCTGGAACAGAAGAATTNAGAGTTCAAGGCCAACCTGTGCTATATAGTGGGACCCTACCCCACAAACAGCAAAATGAAACAAAGTACTAGAAGTAATACTGTCCAGCAGGACTTTTGCCCACACAGGTATGGCCCGTTGTTTGTACCCCAAAGTTCCCCTTAGAAGGCCATTTCACACATTCATGTCTGCCCCCCCTTACAGGCCAGCTCATTTCGGATCAAGTGGCAGAAATCATATCTAAATATGACCCCAATGTCTACAGCATCAAATATAATAACCAGTTAGCAACTCGGGCTGCACAAGCAATTTTTGATGACAGTTATTTGGGTAAGTAAACGCAAAATATAAACTTTGTATGGCGTTGTGGTGTATTTGCCCTATTTTGCATATACTACTGATGGGGATGTTTTTTCTGTATGCTGTGAATATGTGTTGCTCTGATTGATAAATAAAATGCTGATTGGCCAGTAGTCAGGCAGGAAGTATAGGCAGGATAAGCAAAAAAAGATAATTCGGGGAAGAGGAAAGCTGAGTGAGGAGACACCAGCTGCCACTGAAGGAACAACATGCCTGCAGACAGGTAAAGCCACAGAATACGTGGCAAAACATACAGAATACTAGAAATGGGTTAATTTAAATGAAAGAGCTAGTCAGTAATAAGCCTGAGCTAATGGCCAAGCAGTTATAATTAATATAAGCCTCTGAGTAATTATTTTATCAGCAGCTGTGGGACCGCGGGGCTGGGCTGGACCAGACCTCGTGGGGCCTGTCGGGACCCAGACAAAACATTTTCTTACATACTACTTTAAGTAAAAACACAATTTATGTGGAATAGATGAATTAAAAAAAAATCTGAGGGCATACAGCATCAAATAAGTGTTGAATGTTTAGGTCATGCTGTAATTCAGTAATTAAACCTGAGGAAACTGCTTATTTATACACTGCTAGTAATAATAACTAACCTCGAAATGTGGTTCCTGGCTTCTAGGCATTGTCTAAGTGTTTTCTTTGTATTGCTCATGGAATGCCCACAAGTCTAGCGTGCATCCATTCCCACTCCCATTTTGTACGTAGTGATGCTGAGGCACAAAGGCCAAGCTGCTTGTGGACTGTGCTGTGTCCCATTCTAGGCATTTTGGCTATTGAGCATTTAGACACAGGTTTTGGTTTCAGGACTTATTAGTGTTTGTTCTCGCCCTTTAAACTTCTTTGTTATTTATGGAAACAAATCATACCACAGAAGTAGAACTTGATGACCGAGAATCTGTTAGTCCTTGTTCCTTTTGGGCAAACTGCAAATTTACCCTGTTCTTTACACTCCTTTGTCTTAGTTTTCTAATAGGGATGCCCCCATGTTGAGTATTTAACTGACTCACTGCCTTTAAAATTTGCTTGTCATATGCATATGAATCTTTACCCCAGAGGAGAGAGAGGCTTCAAATACTCTGAAGGGATTCACGGTGTCTCACCTTGCATTGCTGTCTAGGTTACTCGGTGGCTGTGGGAGACTTCAATGGTGACGGCATTGAAGGTAAGAAGAGTTTGGGCTACCCTTAATCCTTGTCAAGTAAGCACTTTCAAGACACTGAACATTTCAGCAATTTGCAACCATTACTATGGAATATACAGAAGGAAGGAAGTGTTGGGGATGGAAACCCCTGTTCTCTGCCATGAGTTCTGCCTGGCAGGGTGGCTGTGGGGCCAGAGCTCTCTTTCCCTGTCCCTTTCTAGGCCCTGGCAAATGCTGTCAGTGTGGAGAGGCTTTTCCTCTTCTGGGTTGTGGGCATAGCCCGGGAGTTGGCTGTTCCTCCTTCCTCCTTGCCTTGGTTCAGAAGTCAGTGTAGCAATCCTGGCCATCACAAAAGTCATGCTTCTGGCCCCAGCCACTGTCTCATTTCAGTTGACTTTGTATTGTTTTTCATTAGTATAAATATAGCTTTTCTTAGTTTCTTAGTTGATCTTTCTGTTCCTGTTTAATAAAATGACGAGTGATTTGAGGTCGTACTTGCATGTGTGAGGTCTTGGCTATCCTAGAACTCACCCTGTAGATCAGGCTGGCCTCGAATTTAACCCACCTGCCTCTGCCTCTGCCTCCCCAGTGCTAGGATTAAAGGTGTGTGCTACCACACCCAATGTATTTGAGTTTTTAATAATGTTTTTATGACTTAACAAATTACATTTTTATAATTTAAAATGCAAGGGTCACTTCACGTGTAATATCAATTAAAAAAATCTTTAGTTTGTTTTCTACTGGATTAATAAAACGTAAAGCTCTCTGGCAGAATACTTACGCCTGTAAATTCCAGTGTTTGTCTTAAAATGAGTAATTAATTTTTTTTCCCCCCAGATTTTGTTTCAGGAGTTCCGAGAGCAGCAAGGACTTTGGGAATGGTAGGAGTGATAAAGATGTTTTTAAACATCTGGGCAGGGGCTGGGGAGATGGTCCAAAGATGGGAGAGCTCTTGCCTCACAGCGTGAGGAGCTCTGTTTGGATCACCAGCACGCATGTAGAAGCAGGCCATCACACTGTAGCCATAGTACTGTGTGTTCAGGTGTAGAGAATGGTGGATCCCTGGAGCTTACTGGTCAGTCGTGACACTAATGCATGAGCTCCAGGGTTAGAAAGAGACCATCTCAAAAAAAGGATGAAGACACTCAAGTTCGACCTCTGGCCTCCACACTCATGCACAGGCATCCTTCCCTCCATGCACATATCTCCACAAACATGTTCGTACTCCCCACCCCAGTCCTTAGCTGTCATCCATTTTCCTATATTTCATTTACTTTTGTTTTCCTACACAGGTTTATATTTATGATGGGAAAAACATGTCCTCTTTACACAATTTTACTGGTGAACAGGTATGCTATTAAAATGTCACACCTCCTTTATAAGAATTCACTGAAGAAAATGTGGCAGTGAAAATACAGACAGCATCCGCAGTGTAACCTGACACGGCTGAGAACGGGTCCTCCTGCCGCTGCTCTCTCTCGTGTTCAAGTGTGTGTGAAAGCCACAGTTTGTTTCTTCTGTTTTCAGTTTGGCTCGCTAGTCAGTCAGCATTTTGTGGAAATGGCTTGATGAGTCCACACTTACAGTGCTGTAAATAGAATTCTCGTAGGCTTCAGTTCTTTTTGTTATTGTTGTTCTATTGTTTGTTTTTCCGAGACAGGGTTTCTCTGTGTAGCCCTAGCTGTCCTCGAACTCATTCTATAGACCAGGCTGGCCACGAATTGAGAGATCCACCAGCCTCTGCCTCACAAGTGCTGTGATTAAAGGTGTGTGCCACCACCTGCCTGGCTTTAGGTATTTTACCTTTGTTTTTAATCAAAATATTAAGGTTTAGCAAACCCTTTTGTCTTTGCATATTATAGTTTATTTTTGTTTGCTATTTTTTTAAAAAATAAAAATAAAATTGTACATACACAAAAGCATAAAATTTCCCTTTGATGTCACTAAAGTTTTCGTAAAGAATGACCTATGAGCCGAGTGTGGTGGTGCACACCTTTCATACCTGCACTAGGGAGGCAGAGGCAGTGGGATCTTTGAGTTTGAGGCCAGCCTGGTCTACAGAATGAGTTCCAGGACAGCCAGGGCTACATACACAGAGAAACTCTGCCTCAAAAACCCAAAAGGAAAAAGGAAAAGAAAAAAAAAAGAAAAGAATGATCTATGTGTTTTAGTTTTATTAGATGCCAAAAAAGGCACAATACAGATGTGTGGATTTTTTTGATGATATGTACATAGTTGCACTACAAAATAAAATTCTTTAGTTAAATTTAATACAAGCTGTTCTGAGTGAGAATAGATGTTTTATAATATTCTTGTTTGTGTGTCTCAGAGAATTAAGTTACAAGTTGCTAACAATAAATGAGAAGTTTCACAGTAAGCAGAGAAAAGAAAGAAAAAANCTCCCAGTTTTTGTATCCAGGGCTGGAGCCTTCTTATTTCCTGGGGTGTGTTGGGCTTTGGGAGAGAAGATGATAGATACCTCACGTTGGAGACTCTGGAATGATGAACATGAAATGTGTTTTGCCGATAAATCTAGAAAGATTAAAAAGCCTTATTAAGTGACTGTCATTGTGTTAGTAGAATAGACAAAGACATTGAGACTGAAACCCTAAATGCACAGAAAAAGGAAGCAGCCTATCAATGTGATATAAATGTGAACCACATGGTCCAGTAGAATNAAATGTAAATGTTTGGTTCCATCTTCTTCTGCAGATGGCTGCATATTTTGGATTTTCCGTAGCTGCCACTGACATTAATGGGGATGAGTAAGTTTTAAAAAAATGTTTCCAGAAACTGTTTTCCTCTGTGTTTATAAATGCTTGACTAAAACTAAACAGTATTCCTTCTGTTCCTTTGTCTGCTCCTTGTTAATCTTCTGTCACTCTAAGAAAGGAATTTGACACTCCCTAATCGTGAATATGGGGACACCTCCTAGTTGGTCCTAAGCTTTAAAATGGCTTAAAAACAGTGGATCTCAACCTTCCTAATACGTCAGCCTTTTAGTCCCATGTGTTGTGCTGACCCCCAACCATACAATTATTTCATTGCTGCTTCGTAACTGTAATTTTGCTACTGTTACGAATTGTAATGTAAAGATGTGCAGGATATTTGATATCCTGCACCCACAGGTTGAGAACCGCTGTCTTCAAACCTGACANTGTGGTTCTATGAGTGAGCTGCAATGCTTCTTAGGTAGCCATCAGAGGCTTGCAGAGGGAGTGAGAAGTGGAGTTTTAGTACNAGTGTGTTAATGGGGGGCTGGACGGATTCTGCTCAGTGGGTAAGAGCACTGGCTTGTCTTGCAGAGGGCTTGAGTTTGAGTCATAGCATCCACATGGTGGCTCCTAACCATCTTAATTCCAGTTCTAGGTATCCAGTGCCCTTTTCTGGCATCTGAGGGCACCAGGCACACACAGACATACATGCAGGCAAAACACCCATGCACATAAATAGACAATTAAGAGAAATGCTGTTAGACTGAGCTTGATCTTGTGTGTGAGGACATTCTCTTCTTTCAGGTATGCAGATGTGTTCATTGGAGCGCCTCTGTTCATGGACCGAGGCTCTGATGGGAAACTCCAAGAGGTGGGCCAGGTCTCAGTGTCTCTGCAGAGAGCATCGGGAGACTTCCAGACTACAAAGCTGAATGGCTTTGAGGTTTTTGCCAGATTTGGAAGTGCCATAGCTCCTTTGGGAGACCTGGACCAGGATGGTTTTAATGGTAAGATCAAAGTGATTTTCTGTGTCACCTGAAGAAGTCTGAAAATGTCATCTATAGAAGCTCTTATGAGCAACTCCGCCCTCCCCCTCTCAAGATGGCGAGCATATCACTGACACCAAATTTAAAAGCAATTCTTTTTTCTGAAAAATGAGCCGACATTTTCAAAACGTGGCTTTCATGAGCTAGAATGTCAAATGATTCAATTCTGCAAGGAGCCTTCATTCCCAGGGAGCCCTCTGCATCCCGCTGCATGGCAGCGCCCTCTACTGTCCATTTGGCTCCAAGTGAAAAACAGCTCCCAGGCTCATTGTCAAAGCAATGGTGACTTAATGCCTGCCTCAGGTATGCGTTTCCACTAATATTTTTATAGCCATAGCTTTATAGTGGCTGTGAAACCTCAGAGAGAGGTTGTATGTTTTTTCATGGAGACCTGTAAAAGGCTTAAGCCATTGTTTTATAGTAGTCCCATTTCANTAGTTACAGATACCTTTAAAAACAAAAGCTGACTTTTACTACACAGCTCTTTTCCAGAACCTGAAATACAGATTAAAAATTAGACATATATGAAAGACAAGGATTTTTTGTAAAATAATAATAAGGAGAGAAGAATTGTTGGTTTGTGTTATCGGCTATGTATATGGCTATGCCCCCCAAATGTAATAGAAAGTTATTAAGAAGAAAACTTGAGAAATTCGATAGNACAGATGTCACTGACCATTTAGTGGAAAGGAAATGCCTCCACTCCAGCCTTGAGGACAGTGGCATGTCATACACCAGCTTGAATAACTGTAGAGGATTTCAGAGTTAGTGAACACCCAGCCCAAGTTATAGTTTNCTTCCTAAAATAGTCTTAAATCTTTTTGTTTTTCATCAAAGAATATAGCAGCAACTGTAGACTAAAGCTCATAACAAGATGTGGAAAGACAATGGTTGGTCAGACAAAATCATATCTTAGTGATAACAAAACCTTGAGATAAGAAGGAAAACGGTATCTGATTTTCTACCTTGTGGGTCCCTTGCATCATAACTGGGCTCTATGGAACAGCCAAGACACNTGTGTCACTTTGTCCCAAAGGTATTCCAGTCACTTTAAAGAAATTTCTGGGTATTCTCATCTTACTTTTCATATTTTTATTATGTTATTTGGCAACAACATGCATAAACAACAGCAAAAATCTTTGAGCTTTATAAAGTTATTTTTTGACCTGTCCTGGAACTCACTCTGTAGACTAGGCTGGCCTCAAACTCAGAGACACCCACCTGCCTCTCCCTCCTGAGTGCTGGGATTTAAGGCATGCACCACCACCGTTCAGTTTATAAAGATTTTTTTACAAAGAAGTTTTAGTGTTTGGACATAAATACCTTAGAAGTGTTGAAGGTCTATAAGAAACTGAATGGGAATGTCTCTCTAAGTGGAAGATTTCCTGAGCTATGTTTATGTAAATATGCTCAGATGTGCTGTTAGCTAACTCNAATCTAATTTTGTTCAGATCTGATAGCAGTGAGTGCCACTGTTTCAGTTCCCCAACCCCCAGCAAAAAGAAAACTTAGATATCATCAAAAGGTGAATTAGTTACTTGCTGCTGTTAACCTGATATGAAGCAGCTTAAGGGAGGAAGCATTTACACTGGCTCCCAGTGTGAGGGACGTTGTCTCTCACGGGATGCAGGGCAATGGCAGCGGAAGCAGAAAAGGCCTGGTCTCATNGTGCCTACAGGCAAAANGCAGAGAACAGACCGGAAGTGAGGCCAGATGACAAGACCCAAAGGCCTGCTCTCTCTCCCCGCAACAGTAATCCACTAGCTNCAGNTAGGGTCCACCTCTGTGATGTTCCCCAGCCTTCCAGAACAGCATCACTACCAGGAGACCACTGTTCAAACACNGGAGCCAGTGGGGGTGGGGGACAGGACACTTCACATTCAAACCACAACAGAATGATATGGAAAACAAAACAACAAGTTAGGTTTCGTATTTTTGTGTGGACAGGGTAATTTCGTTCAGTTTTTGTCATTATTGCCCAGCAAACTATAACAAAGCAGAGGGAAGAAGGTGAAACCTAAAAGGAACAGCTNAAGCCAAGGAGGAAGAGACTTCATGACCGTGCAAGCCTTTCCAGACAGGCAGCCAAGAGGGAAGTCGTGCATAGACCACGGAAGGGTTTAGAAGAGACAGTTTATATTAAATAATCTCACAGATTAGAGCCATCTTTTGCTGGGAAATTACAGATTAATATTTTTTAATGCATATGTGAATTTGAAGTTATCCTTTAAAACTTGGAAAGGGTTAAAAGAACTATTTACACAATGTAATTATTTCTAAAGAATGACATATTCTTAGGGCTTATAGATACCAGATAGTCTTTTAAGTGCTGAAAATCAGAGGTAAATCAAGACTGGNGGTGGTAGCACATACCTTTATGTCAAGCACTGTGGAGGCAGAGGCAGGCAGATCTCTGTGAGTTCAAAGCCAGCCTGGTCTACCTAGCATGTTCCAAGTCAGCCAAAGCTGCATAGTGAGATCCTGTCCCAAGCAAAACAAAACACCAAGAAACAAAGAAGGTAGTCACCTACACACATTCTTAGGCAGGCAGTGGTGGCACACACCTTTAATTCCAGCACTGGGGAGGCAGAGGCAAGTGGATCTGTGAGTCTGAGGCCAGCCTGGTCTACAGATCGAGTTATACATAGAGAAACCTTGTCTCCAAGAAAACAAACAAACAAAAAGAGAAGGTAATCACCCACACACATTCTTAAGGAACCCAGCATGCAGTAGAGTGTGTGTATGTCGGAAATATTTTTTTTTAAAGGCCACTAGAATATAATTCCCATGTGTTTGAAATACTCACAGGCATGGTGGTTTCACATAAAGAATGAGCAATCCAGACATGTTTGGTATTTCATGAGATGTCACTGAGGAGGCATAAGGTGGTTTAGTACAGTAAGGATATCAAAGCAGTTTGGTGTNGCTGGTACAGAGTGGCCTTTATAAGCCACAGAGACATCCATGTCGAGGCTGGTAGCATCAGAGAAAGGAGAAATTGGTTGGTGTATTACATTAATTTTCAAGCTAGGAGTGGCCATTATGACCATTTAGTAACATTCAGGATTGTTTTAAAGAATTAAACATTTTATATGCTTATCTTGTTTCAGTATAAATTGAACAAAATCAAGAAGTCAGACCTTTGAAATTTATGGACCAGATTTTAATTTTGTGAAATAAAGCTCGTGCATAAATTAGAAGGAGGACCAGCGTGAATTTTAGATGAGGATTTTCATGTATCCTCATCCCCCTGTAATTTAAGATGAAGCATTTTAGGTCCAGAAAGCTGAAGTCTCTNTCTTGTCCAAGGTCAGACCTAGAGCGTCTGCCTCCAAATTAAAGTCATTTTGCACATTTTGTCATTATCTCTTTGAGTTAGAATGTCACTTTTTGTTTTGTTATCTGTTGTTTTGAGAGTCTCACTGTGTAGCCCAGGCTGACCTTGAACTCAGAATCTTCCTGTGTTAGTCTTTTGAGTGTTGGGATTACAGGCACGTGACCCTGTGATAGCCTAGACTGTTATCTGCAGAACTTGAAATCATCAGTTATCATAACCGATGGGTTGAATGAACAGTATCAGTACCGAGAATCTCTTCTGGCCATCCTTGCCNGCTCTCCTAATTCACTGTTCCTCCTCTTCTGTCATGCATCGTCTCCACCCTGCTTCCTTTGTCCACAGATATTGCAATCGCTGCTCCCTATGGAGGTGAAGATAAAAAGGGACTGGTGTATATCTTCAATGGGAGACCAACAGGCTTGAATTCCNTGCCGTCTCAGATCCTTGAGGGGCAGTGGGCTGCTCAGAGCATGCCCCCAAGCTTTGGCTATTCCATGAAAGGAGCTACAGATGTAGACAGAAACGGATATCCAGGTACTTTTGCACAAATACACATGGCTCTTGGCTTTTTCAGTTCCAACAGTATTAGCTTTCTGTTCTTGACTTTATTCCATTTAATATCTGAATACTGATGAAGACTTTACTGTCATTGTCAACAGGGACAGGAAGAAAACACAGCCATATTTGATGGGAGTGTACANTATAAAACATACAATTTTTATTTATTGTCCTAAAGCTTATAGTAAAGTATCAGAAAAAAATTATAGAAGCAGTAAACAAAAACCAAATGCACATTCCAAGTTTTGAAAGTGGCAGCCATTGATTTTTGTTTTTAATGAGCTAGTATTTTTGTGGACTGGTGCAATGATTGATGTGTGTGTGTGTGTGTGTGTGTGTGTGTGTGTGTGTGTGTGACATATATACATACAGCTGGTTTTGTTTTAGATTCCTGTGGAGGTCAGAGTATAACCTTCTGGTTGATTCCTGCCTTTCCACCTTATTTGAGACAGGGTCTATATGCTGCAGCATAGGTTACCCGGGAGCTTTGGATTCTCCCATCTCCTAGTAGGGGCATGTTTAGGATTATAGATTTGTACTATGTCCTGCTTTTACTTGGGCTCTGACAAACTGAGTTCAGGTCATCAGGTTTTCCTGGCAAATACTTTTACCCAGTGAGCTGTCTCCCCAGCCCCAAGAAGCATGCCCTTTTTGAAGCCATTAATATACATTGCCAATTNTCAATTTTATTTCCTCCATAAAATGGCTTTTGTCAACTTTTTAAACACTCAATAATAATAAACAAGTGCTTAGTTTCCCACACTTGTTATTTTATANNAGTTTTGTCTATATAATAGGTGAGTAATAATTTCAGTGGCTAGTTTTTGGATATNAGTGAGGATAAGTATTTTTGTATATTGTATATTCACTTTTATANATACATATTTTTCTCTTCATTTGAAGTATNTTTTTCCTTTTCATTCATTTATTTTTTTTAAACTTGTCCAGTGCCTCAAATATTGAGATNCTNTCTTCTTAATTNTTNTACTTATTTCCCAGTTTCTCANNTTTGCNTCTAAGGTGTACAGGAATTTTATATTTTCATGAAANCCAATCTTTCTNCCTATCTTTATATTTTCTTANATTTTTCTNTGTTGAGAGAGCTTCCTCAAATTTAGTTTGGGTATAATGTGGGATAGAGCTCTGATTTAATTTTATCNAAATTGTGAACCAATTTTACATAAAAAAAAGTGCATCTTGTCCTTGCTGATTTAACTCCATCTACTCTCATATACANCATCCGCTANGCTCTCATTCAGGTAGACATTGTTTATTTGTTTGGGGTTTGTTTTGAAACAAGAGAGAAAGAAAAAGTAATTTCATAATGAAGTTACAAATTGCATAGGCATCTATAAANCTATCTTTTTGAGGGTGTATATCTGGGGACATATGCTTCCTTATTGTTGTTCTTTTTACTAAATACTTGTTAAAAAGATTATTTTTTTTTAGATATTTATTTATTCTTATTTTATGTGTGTGGGTGTTTGCCTACCTGGATGCCTACGCACCGTGTGTGTGCTCACAGAGGCCAAAAAAGTGCGCAAGCTGGAGTGCACCAGTGCACCTAGAACTGGAGTGACAGAGGTTGCGAGCCACCGTGTGGGTGCTGGGAATCGAACCTTAGTACTCTGGAATCAAACCTTGGGCCTCTGGAAGAGCAACCAGGGCTCTGAACCACCGAGCCATCTCTAGCCCTTAAAAATATTCTTGTCTACCTGAATGAGAGCCTAGTGGATGATGATAGTTTAGACACCATTTTGAAATAGTTTTGCCTTGTCCATATTATCTTAAAATTTCCTGCCTTTGAGAATAAAACCCAGAAACAAGCATATCATAGAATAATGAATATTTTAAAAGCCATTTTCATAATTAACATGTTTTTTNCTTTCTCAAGACTTAGTTGTAGGAGCTTTTGGTGTGGACCGAGCTGTCTTATACAGGTATGTGCCTTATTCTTTAATAGGGGAATATTCTCAATTACTTGAAAAAAATTTAGTTAAGTACTTGTTTTTGAATTTCAGTTTAATTTCTTAAAGTAGTGACAAAATTATTTGTTCTATTCAAGATTTGCTGCAAATAGTATATATTCAAGGAAGTCTCAAAGAANAGAGATCTGTAGTTTTCAAAAATATTTTTAGAAAAATATTCAGAAGTTCCCTTCATTAGCTTTTAAGTTTTGTTTGGAGACATTCTTCTGCATTTTTAGTNAGTCATCAAAAATGTACGAGTAGTAGCTGGGAGTGACCGCGCTTGTGTACTGGACTCTATCCCTAGACTCGCATAAAAATGAATTTAAGATGATAGAGGTTCACATTTTCCTAGAAGAGGTACTTGTGCCTCAGTGTTATGTGACCATACAGGTGGTATGTTGTAAATATCAAACTCATTTATTTAAACTAGAGCCTAGTGTATAAATTCTCATTCCTCAGCTGTATCCATGCTCTCAGTTCTGTATATGTCACCACTTCCTCTGCCTCAGAACACAGCTGGCCTCTTAAGTAGGTTGAGGTTTCTGCACTGTTATGGGCTGAACTTGGCAAGAACGTTGTTACCAGGGGAGCTCTGTAAGGCACTGCGATCCATCAACTCCTTCATAGCCATGAAGAACATAAACTTACAGATATCTAGAATTTATCATTTGAGGCAGCTTCTTTGACCCAACCCCACTGTTTTTTACTATAATACTTAAGTTGTGCATCTGAATTTTGCAAAATCCATATTTACAGGTTGAATATCTCTTATTTGAAATGCTTGAGACCCAGAAGTGTCTTCGGATTTTGTAGTTGTATGGGTTTTCAAGTATTTATAGAGACTTTGCCAGTTAGGCATGTTTAATCTAAAAATCCCAAACTTAGAATAGTCCAAAACATTTTTGAGCATCGTGTTGGTACTCAAAGTTTTTNAAGTTTGGAAGTCCATAGCATTTCGGTTTGGATATTTTAGGCTATAGGAATACTCACTGTATATTTTAGTTTAAAAAATATTGTTAATAAAGAAACACTTGCATGAGGTAAATATTCAAATAATTGAGAGGGTGAACATGGGCTGGAGAGATGACTTAGCAGTTAANAGCACTGACTGCTCTTTCAGAGGACCCTGGTTTAATACCTAGCACCCACATAGCAGCTCACAACTGTCTGTAACTCCTGTTCCAGGGGATCTGACACCTTCACACAGACATNCATGCAGGCAAAATACCAGTGTACNTAAAATACAAATAAGTAAATTATTTAAACATTGCAGTTAGGAGCATGTACTGCTTTTGCAGAGGACCCAAGTTCAGTTCCCAGCACCCATGTCTGACAGCTCACAATGGCCTGTGACTCCATCTCCATGGGATCTAATGTCCCTTATGGCCTCTGCATACACCTGTGCTCACCCCCACCCCATACACATAATTAA